>KZ807145.1:102616-113230 GCA_000696205.2 Oncopeltus fasciatus
TATATATATATATAAAACTGTTGCTTATTTCTGATCCTGGCCTGAACCCTGACTAATTTCTCCAGCATAGTACTCGACGGCCATCTAACCACTAATCACGTAATAATATTAACTTTTAATTAAAATACGACTTTATTTATTCAAAACATCAAAAGTTAAAATAAAATATAATAAATACTGGAGGTAGACCACCTCGTTGTTATTACTGCTTTCAACCTCATTAATACACTCCCTCATAAAGATAAAAGATAAAATAAATTAAATAACATAATAAAGATATAACAAGTAACGCGAGACAAAATCTACTCCTACTGGGTATGTTCCAGTTCCATGTCAACTGACCGTGAGAGAAGTGGTATTAGCCAGACTAAGAATAAGACACAAAAGACTTATTCTTGGCTATATAATGACAAAGGATAACCCACCCATTTGTGAGGTCTGTGGACAACTCACCATCAAACACATATTTACAGAGTGCCTGAAATATAAAAAAAACAAGGAATAAATATAACTTAAATGGGACTCTAGACGAAATTCTATGGGTCATCGACTCTGTAATGAACTATTTGAAAGAGGGCAGGCTATTGAATCTTATCTAGATGCATTTTCAGTATGCTTCTTTTCCATTCTCTCTCAAATTTTCTCTTTCTTATAAATTTCATAGTTTCCAAGCACAAATAAATTACTATATCCATCCACATAATAACTATTTGCATTAACAATTCATTATACCTCACCATAACCTATTGCTATGAAATTCCACTTCTTGAAAATATCTTCCCACTTCTAAAAATGTCTAAAAAAAAAAAAAAAATGAAAGATGAATGTAGTTCAAAGGATACAATTATTTTTTATGTTAAATATTTAAAATAAACTATTTACTAGAATTCAGTTGAAAATTATTGAAAAATCAAAATAATTTCATACAATTCTTAATGACAGCCGCGTGGATAGCCGCCGCGGGGAAAAAAAATATGTGAAGATAAAATGAAAGAAAGGAAGAATGGGCTTAGTGAAGGCTAATAGGGAAGAGGCGAACCACAATCGACTCAAAGTGGTTTGTTGGCCAAGGGATGCGGAACATTTTAATTGAAGTGTACTTGACATGTTCCAAATCCGGGACTACAGAGGGGTTGAAGGGCCGTCTAACAAGTGGGAGCGGACATTGTAGTGTTCTTACCACACTCCCTTTACCCCTGCTTTATCAGGGCTTTTCTTTGCGCCCTTCAGCCCTTCAAATCGGCGGCCACCTTTGTCTGCCCCCTCCCCCCCTAACGCCATAATTACTCAACATTTCACTCAAGTCCCTTATTGACAGTCAACCCTTGCGAATTAACGCCGGTCTATACAGCAGTCTTAGGGGGTTATACTAATATTCCATGATGTCTTCAGTGAAAAATTTATTTCTTGATAAACTATAGTGGTTCATACATTCGCATAACGCATAGCACATTACTCACACAGTTTAAATTTATAAAGTTAACATTTAAAATAACATCTATAAAAGATCTGGCGAGCCTAAACATCTAGAAATATAAATTTGAAGATGATAAGGAGATAAATAACAAAGTGTGTATCTGAGGTTTAGTTAGAAGGGATGTATGAAAATGTAACAAGAATTTTATTTTTTATGACAATGTTTCTTTTTGCAATATATATGCATATGTACCTATACTGGACAAAAGCAACAAAAGCGCTCTCCTCTAGAGGATTAATACCATACGTCATCAAAAAAAGAAGAAAATAAAATTACTCTACATCAATTCTATCTACAAATTGCATAATTAATTTCTAACGAATCTAAAATTTGCTTGCATATTTTAAATATGGCCAGATAAACTAGTCTAAAAATTCTGTCCCAAATTCTTCCTTTGCTGGTATTATAAAATATTAAGTAAGAGTTAACTATAGTAAAGTGGCGGAAAATCAAGATACATGGATATACGCTTCTAGGCCTTAAAGTAATGTAAATTTCAAAATGGTTAATAATTTTTATCTTCTCAACAATACAAAATTGCAGGCAATTTTTAAAAAAAGTTCATTAAAACTTTAGAAAAAATTACTTTATCAGCATAGATACCCAAATTCTTACGCAATATAACACAATCGGTAATAATTAAAGTTAAACCCAAAGTATAAATACTTGAAATTTTAGTAATATTAGAAGAGAATAGGAGAATATTCATCATAACCTTATATTAAAAACCAATTTTAAAACTATCTAAATGCTTTTGTTTCACAAATTAAGGAAAATAACTTTAGAAATTTAAGAAAATCTAATAAATTAAATTTTTCAGGAGAATAGACTAATTTGTAGCTTGATAAGTAAAGTTTATACTTTTAAGTAACTGATAGTTTAAATTGGCTTTTTCTCCATTAAAAAAATCATAAATACCATAAAACTTCTATAAAAAAAACTATAAATCTTCTATAAAAGTATTAACTATGAATAGTACCAAAAAAATTGTATTATTAAACTTTTATTTATATATTACATTCTGATAAATTAAAAAAATTTGTAATTTGATCCCAATGAAGTAAAAATGACATTCAATGTCAATCACATGAGGAGAGGTGACCAATGGCACCACTCTCAAATTATTTACAGACTATGTCCCCAGGAAGTTTCCTAAAATGAAATTTAAACAGTTCATTCACCTGTATACGTTCAGTTTTTTTTTTTTTTTTTTTTTTGTTTTTATGATCTGTGTATTTGATCAGCACAAGTTCATTGTCGCAGACACAACATTAAGAGGAGTAACAGTTATCATGGCTATCTTTCTAATTATATTCTGCCTGGTTCGTGTGCTGTCCGTGGAAGGTAAATGCCACCTAAACAAGGCCTGATAACGTGATAAGAGTTCAGGGACACGGAATAACAGTGAAATTATAGCTGTGAAGCTCGCATGTCGAGAGCCCACTCCCAGTTTGCCCAGTTTTATTTCGGGGATATTTCTGTCTGGGCCCATAACCTCACACAGCAACACACATGCGCCTGTAATTATGTGCTGTAAGATCACATTACATGTGTTTTAGGTCATCATTATCCCAGTAATGGATAACTCCTGATGGATCTGCGCTATTGATAATCTGTGAACACTGACAGAGTTAACTCATTTGGAAATCATCATTAAAATGAAAAGTATTTTATACAGAATCAATTTTCATACTAATTTTGTATTAATACTTAATGCTACATAATGTAACTACAGGTATCTGAAATTAACGATGGTATTGATTAAATTTTCCGCTTAAATAATTAATTTTTAAAAACATTTTAGTGCTGGCGAAATGCGTTTAACTAATGAGTGTTGAAGTGCAAATGAAAATTTGTTCTTTCTAGGTTATGTAAAAAATACTCTTTAAAAAGTTTTTTTTTTTTTTAATTACAAAGTAAGTACTCTCAATTCCTAGATAGTGTTTGACAGGGTGAAACATTTGTCTGACTCTTCATTATCTTGGCGCTGGGAAAATTTTTAACAGGAGCATTCACTTTTTGGTATATAAGGTAGAATCACTATTTACAATATTTACAGTTGTTTGTTGTTGTTTTTTCATATTATTATTATGAATGTTGGTAATGAAGAGGTCACGCGGCCGTTTCCTATTCAGGTAGCGTGGTGGATTATCAGGATGGGTAATACTGTATAGAGTTTGGGCTGAAGGATTGGAAAGGCCAGAGTGGAATTTATTAAAACGGGTTGTGATGACGTCTTTAACAAAAGAGATTTCAAGGTCATTGTGGAGTAAGGAGTTTGTGACGTAATAGAGTGTAACAACTATGGTTCTTAGGATTTTGGATTGGAAGAACTGTATTCTTTGGATGTTGGGTGGTTTAGCAGTTCCCCACAGTTCGACTCCATACGCCCATTGTTTATTAAGCAGGTAATCTCTTATTTCTCTTTTTCGATTTTGCCCAATAAAAAATTTGGCATTGCGTTTTATATTTAATAGCTACACGCCGAATTTTTTAAGAAAAATGTTCACAAACACATATAAGAATTTTTCTCTTTTCAGCCCTGAAGAAGCCATCACATGATGTGTGAAAGCTCGGCAAATAACAACAACTTGACACGGTCCAACCCGGAAGAAGAAACGGTAAATACATCTGACGACCGTCGAAGCCTACGTGAACATGTAACTTTTATGAAATATCATTTATAATGTGTATACAGTAGGATCAGAGAAAATTTTTTTTTTTAAATTTTCAGAAAATTTGTCATGAAAACAATCTCAATAGTTAAGTTTCTTAATATTTCACTAAAAATTGAGAATTTTTTTTTCTAATTTTATAGCCTAGGATTGTAAGTAAATCAAGGTGAAGGCACTAGTTACAATCCAACTTCATGGAGGAAATTCAGAGAATACTCTTTTGAGGAAGTCATAGGATTCGTCTCAGTCCAGCAGACATCACCTGGAGAACTGTACAAAGCAGAAATCTCTTTGGACAGAGGCCAAAGCTTGAATGCGATTCCATCAGAAAGCCAACAAAGGCCATATTGTACAACACCTTGATATTACCATTACATTGCTTTGGATCCGATATATGGACGATGCAGAGGAATGTAAGTATTCCCCTTATGTATTTGAGAGACATGTCCTTTGGTGCATCTACGGCTGTGTACAGGACGAAGGAGAAGTCTTGGACATTACTCTCATTACTCCTAATCCAATCACTTTGAGTCTTGGAGAGATTGGCTGTCTTCTGTCACTGAAACCATGTAATTCAGCCATGTTGAGTTAGTGATTGACATAATATGAATAAATGATTAATTTGTCGAAAAAGATACTCCCTGATACTGATCCTAAGCAGGCCGGAAGGGGTGTGGCGAAAGGGAATATATTTTCTTTTATAAGAGTTTATCGTAAATATATCATAAAATATATATTTTAATAAATTAAATATTAACTCGATTAAAATTTATAAACTTTTTCATAACAAAAATAATAACAATTAATGAAGATATTGACATGAAGTTATATTTATTTCATTTTTTTTTTTTTTTTATCACTTTTGGAATCATATTTAGATAAACCAGTTTGGCTGGCCTCGAGTTTGTGATTACTCAATACGCACCGCCCGTTTTGTCTCCACTCTACATAACTCATCAAATTGTCTCTACTATATGATTCAATCAACCCAAATCCACGGTACTATCTCCATCAGTGCAGTACCATCACTTATAATTCAGAAGAAATAGTATAACCAATTTAAATTGTCATTCACCATTGTAAATTCCATTAACATATTTTAACTCCATTAATTAATCTAAGCCTATATTATTCATACTCCTATATTTCTATATTCCATACAACCCACTTTATTCAGACCATTTTTCCATTTTCCAACTATTTTTTCAGTCAAACTAGTTGTTTATATAATTAGTTTTATTTATCTTTAGGAAATATTATTAAATACTTTAAGAGAAATTTATTAATTTCACATTGAAATAATGTAAAAAAAATATTTTGTCCAAAAGAATTTTTAAAAAATTCTATACTGCACTCAAAATTTAATGGCTTCAGGGGCAGAAAGAAAAACTCATCAGAAAATTAGTTTAATTTGTTATTGACTTTACCTTTTAATTGTAAAACTAAGCTCGTTATAAAGCGAAATAAGACTTTTTAAATTGAGGGCTACCTAAAATTTTAAGTCTGCTTACAAACAGTTTATTTTGAATGTAGCTGGCGTAATATTTACCTCTTGGATAATAAAATTCAACAAAGTTATGTTTATTTATTATAAAATAAATTGTAGAAATCCGATTGAGATTTTGAACATTAAGAATGGATATTTACTTTAACCGCAATCCTAATATTACAGCCTGGAAGCTAATATTTAAACAATTAATGAGTGGAAATAGAATAAAAAAAATTTATCTGTCCCAGCCAGGACTCGAACCTGGATCTCCTGCTTGCCGGGCCGGGCTACGAATATTTGTTTCTCATAATGAAAATTCGGCATGTAGTTTTTAAACGAAAATTGAATGGCTAAGTTAGTCATAAAGAGAGTTCAGGCGAATAGAAATTGTAGATACCTGAAAAATCTACAAACTTTTGAAACAAACTCTAGTTTTTTTGGTTTGCTTTTTGCTTTTTTGTAGCAAGTATAATATTTCGCTTAGAATAATAAAAGTCAGCATTTGTTTATTCATATAAAAGAGCTATATTTGTGGGGATTACATGTCATGGGAAGGTCAGGTATAAATATTCATCAACTCCTATACTGACGAATTCATTACAATTAGTTTTCGCAGCTCCGGACTTTCTATACTTGAGGATTTCGAATCAGTAGTATAAATTCATTTCGCCCTGTTCATCAGTTCTACTCGCCGAAAAATGTCATTATATACCAGGCATAATCCGGTGTTTATTTAATAGATAGGATTCTCTTAGTTAGATGGATTCGGTTGGATTTCGCAAAGTATCGTTTACAAAAGTAATAATTCACTTATAGATGTACATTATACCCTCATTATTATTTGAAAGTTTGACTAACACGTTTAAAGTAATTAAGCAATAATTACTTTTTTTTTTTTAGATGCGAAAATCTTTAAACTGTTTAACAATTTTTAGTGCTAGGGAACAGAATAAAAATCTAACTGTCCCAGCCAGGACTCGAACCTGGATCTCCTTCTATCTCGGCACTAGTATGGGGAATATAATAACTTATCAGACTTGTTCCGGTAGCATTAGTGGAAAATGCTCCTTCCCGGATAGCAGAAGATCCAGGTTCGAGTCGTGGTTGGGACTGTTAGATTTTTTATTCTGTCCCCTTGCACTAAAAATTGTTAAAATTTACGTGGGATTAAATAACACAAAAAAATAATATTTTTAAACTGTTTATTTGCATTGATAGAAACTAACCCATTCATACACACAAACAAATATTGGATGTACAAGTTATTTAAATCACATTTATATATGCCAGGGAAAACTCATTCTTATTTGCTATTAAATATGAACTTTCAGTTAAATTTATATATTTCGAGACACAATTACATAACCAGATTATCATTCAAACTCTCTGAAATGATCAATCATAGAGTAGAAAAACAAACATAACTAATCAGTTAATTTTTTTTTTTTTAATAATTTATTATAATTAAGCCGATTCAACGACCGAAGCCTCTCTCTCCCTCTCGGCACTTTTTATCATTCTATCTATCCATGACTAATTACTTCATCCCCAATACTTCATTTACAGACGTCTGAAAAAAATGTCACAAACTGTTTTAAAAATATTTTATTTGGTTGTGGTATTTTATCCCACGTAAATTTTAAACAATTAATGAGAGGGAATAGAATATAAAAAACTATCTGTTTTATATTCTTTAATCGGTAACAATCCTTACCTTAGTTACCTTTCTCACAGGGTTATGTCAGAAAATTGTTATATTCCATATAATATACATAATTTGTAATTATTTTTATCTCTTAGTAAGGTAATTTCAGACAATTTGTGTTCTTGGATTAACATAACAAATGAGAGAACTTTCAAATGCAAAATAAATTGTTGATGAACAAGACTCATAATGTGAGCTTTACTTTTCTTGCAAAAAGAGTTTTTGACATTTAATAACTTGGATTTAAAGATTAAGTTACAAATGTAGTGCGAACAATTCCAAAATACAGATTTTTTTCTAAAATTGAAAAACAAAATGTCATTTGTAGATTCATAGGGGTGAGTTCCACTAGTCAGGAATGTCTATTGGGAGGAGGGTCTATTCGACTTGTTTACAATATCTCAATACATACATGGAATATTCAGGCAACCTTACTTCTTGACAACAAGTGAAAGTAGTCCTTGGGCATGTTCGAAACTCCTCCCTTCACCTTGGGCCATTCCGCCCCTCGTCCGGTGTTAAGGGATGAACAACTCAGTCGACAGGGTGTCTATTATGTCCTACACATTTCTTTGAAGTATTTCTCGATGGGGACCAAAATCTTCCTACTGGTACGTTTTTTATTTTTATGTGATATTCATAACATAGGGTTATTTACATCTAGCTAGTATGTCTTATCTTGTGTATATTTAAATTTGTTTTTAAATATCCATTTTTTTAAACTGCTTTACTATTCTATATCCATCAGAAATTACCTGTGTATACATACATATATATATNGCTCCGACCCATTCATCATCGACGTGCCTCGGGAGGTGCACCTCTTGTACTGATATATATATATATATAATTTTTGTGTGTATATAGAATAACATATGCATTTTGTTGCAAGAAAAACGTTATCTTGATAGCCTAATCATTTATATACAATATCCTTATTAATACAATTTATTGCATTAACTATAAATGTCACCTTCCCTGTCATCAGGTTAATAAAGGTTTATATATATATATATAAGTACCATATATGTGTATGCTGTGAGCTACGTAAATGAGATATCCGGACATTTTATAGGCTATATGCTAATTCGAAGATATCTTTTAAAGTTCTTGACATTAAAAAAAGTTCCATTTCTTTTTTTTTTTAAATCACTAAAAATGTCGTAGGTGGTTTTCCCCTATAATTTTCATTGAGGTAACTATTGACTGTTACATAATATTAGATAAAATTGATATCCTAACTACATTCTTAGAACTATTGATGTATTTTTGTACATATAAAAATCATATATCTCAAGACATATAACAATTATACATAATAAACAAAATATACAAATTTGGAAATCAATTGAATGACGGTCATATACTATTTCTAAAATTTTAAATTTCAAAGTACATTGAGTACTACATTCTCCATGATATATTGATATCTTTCGCAAAATTATTCTGAATTATTATTGGTTTATAAAGTGTTACTTGATTTATTAATTTATATTGTTGTTATTTACATTTGAGTAATACATCTGTTTTATCATTATTATTGTCAATGATTTTTTGGTTTTTATTATGTCACAAATAATTTTAAATTTCTGTAATATCACATTCATTCTAGAATAGAGACATTTCATTTGAACTTTTGTTATTTATTCCAAATATTAGTAGTTTTTTTTAAATATAAGAACTTGTTTCTGGATTTTTATTACTAGTAACCAGGATTTTAATCCTTTATAATGTTATTATTGTATATTTTAGTGTGTGGTTTAGCTAAAAAGTTAAATAATTTTCTTTACTTTTACTTTTTTATTTATCCATATCTACTTCAAGGACAGAAGGCTTATTTTTAACGTATGCTGAGCAATTTCGTAGCGATTCTTGAAAAATAAATATTTAGCCAAGATAATGATTAACCAAATAAGGTTACGACAGAACTCAGTCTGTGTATTATCCTTCTGTCAACACCCTTTCCTACCTGGAAATTAAAATTATTTGACCAAACTGAGAAACAAAAGAAATACTGTGTAAATTTCATTAACTTGTACTGTTTTAATACCAGGTTGAAATATTCAATTAGGGTTGGAGAAGAATTAATTCCATGACAAATATTTCCCTAGGTTACTCTTTATCTGAAAATCTTGCTCAAATCTGAAGAGAAAGAATCGCAATAAACTTAAGAGTGCTGTAAACAGAGTTAGAAGGGTTGTAAGGGAAGGAGAAAGCCAATTAACATAGTCTTCAGAGTGTCGTCAGCTCATTATACATTTTATAGAGCAAGGGGGTAATAACGGAGGCAAAAACTCCGCAATTTAGTTAATTAAATTCGTGTGTTGCATCCCTGAAATTTCAAAGACTTGGGAACGGGACCTTCTATTGGTGGCAAGAATTAGAAAAAGGATAACTAAAAAATTTTTTTTTTTAAATTCTCTGAGACCCAATACCGAAAATTGATATCACACACACTTCCAATAACCCATAAAAGTGTGATATTCCTGCTATGGAACAGAACAATATCAAGATGTCTGCCGCACTGTACTGCATGAAGTAGACTTTATCACACCTCTTAGTACAAATAAAATTCAAAAACAGAAAGAATTATTTTATCACATAGCTTTCGGTGCTCCCAGTTTAGTAACGAGTTTTATTTTTGACCTAAATAAAGTAATAAAGATTACTTTATTTAGATTAAAGAATGAAAACTAGAAGTAAGGTTGGAAATACACTAAGACGAGAGGATGGTTAAGAGTGTGTGGGATCACGCCATGTTCTTCACCCACATAAAACCCACTTTAATAAAGGCTTCTTCAGGAAATATTAAAGAATATAAACATTATAAATGTACAATTATTTTGTGTATTTGTATGAACAAAAAGAATACTTAATTAGTATTAAGATGTATTCTTTATATTTTTCGTTAAAGATTTCCACAAATTTGCCATAGATACATACATAGATTCGTTCATAAAACTTGTAACTATTACCGCTTAACTGAAAATATATTGCCGAAATCCGATTATGTAATGTCTTCCGTAATATGATAAACACATTCTTGAATTAAATTTGTGTCCCTTTTAGGCAACAAATTATAAAATTTTAAATATTTAATTATACCACTAATCTTGAATTATTTACTTATCTTTTAGTTTTTGAAATATTTTTCTTTTTTATAAAAGTCAAACCGTTTATTATATATATATTATTTCACAATAAACAGGATTTTCATTCTAATACTTATTACAATTTTATGTCGTTTTTTACCTACCGAACCTTACTT
>KZ807145.1:133660-149102 GCA_000696205.2 Oncopeltus fasciatus
TAAAATTAAAAATAAATTAAGTAGAGTCATTTAAACAGCTTGACAATGTCAGCTCCTCCGAGCGTGAGCGATATATTCGTCGGCCTCGGAGGTTGGACTCTCGACACTAGTGCGGGGAATTTAATAACTTATCTGACCTGTTCCGGTAGCATAAGTGGCTAATGCACCGGCCCGGATAGCAGGGGATCCAGGTTCGAATCCTGGCTGGGACGGTTAGATTTTTTATTCTGTTCCCTTGCACTAAAAATTATCTATTTATTGCAACATTTTTTTCACTTTTACCTGCCTAGAATATTTTTTTTTAGAGAAGATAGCATTTATATTAGTGACAATCCTATACGTTTTTCGGAGACTCAACCAGATTATTCATCTGTAAATTAACTTAAAGGGTATTGTTAAAAATCGAGAAAGCACGTAACAAGAGGACCAGACCTGTATGGGAAGGGGCCAATTAAAGGTAGCCACCTTCATCCTTACTAAAGAAAAAATCACATTGACACAGAAACAGCTATCGTTTCATCTAGGCATTTAGAGCGTACGATACTGTTATAAAGGGGATCAACAGTCGCCCTCGAGTCAGCGTCAGATTCCTTGCCTCTGTGAGTCAATCATTGACGTGATTGGACACTCACGCCAGGCGGTTGGGAATGCCTTACTCTATCTGGTAGAAGCGGAATGAAGGCATAGTCTCACGATAAACCAGAATAAAAACAATTATTATTATTATTATAGCTGAGCAGCAACTAACGCAGCCAAGAGAGACAGTAGAGTTCGGTTCCTATAAATTTGAATGGGTTGCTGAGTTAATTACCTTGGATCCCACCATATCTTTACCTACAGTGACGATACAATCAGGGGGGGGGGAGGGGGAAACCAGATAATAATGTTCGTCAATCGGTGTTACTTGGGACTGAGGCAACACCTGGCTAGCAGGGCGAGACAAGATGAACAAAGATTCTCCTTTATGACGGATGAAGCTTATCAAGGATGGTGGCGTAGAACCAACTAGGAAGCCTACGATCTCTAAGGCCAAGCCAGATATCTTCGCTATCATCAAGCGAACTAGACAAAACGCTAAGACCCTGGGGAAGACAGACTCCTGATTGAGGACTGGTCTCACCAACATGTAGCGCCGCGTTAAAAAAAAATAATAATAATAATAAATAAAATTATAATAAATCAAATTTATGTACTCTAAAGGACCTAGAGTCTGCAATTCATTAAAATAAAAATAAACAATTTCGTTATTTGAAATTCATTTCACAAATCCTAATATGACTTCATTTTCGCTGTCTGAAATACATTATGAAATACAAAAATTAATAACCATTATTAGCAATAAAGAGATTTTATATAACCTATTAAGCGTCGATTATTATTTGCTATTATTTATATGAAAACAAAATTTTAATGATATTTAAGAATGCAAGTAAGGGGATTCATTAGTGAAACGAAATGAAATGAGTTCTTAAGAAGAGGGAGATGAGTCGAGAGGAAAATGAGTTATTTAACAAGATCAAAATTTAAAATCTTAATATCTTTGTCTTGTTTTAGCATTAAACAAAAATGTTCAGAACAAAATACATGTAAAATTTAATTAAATGACAATAATATTGTACAAACTAAAAAAAAAAAAATGCGTACTAGAAAATAATGCAATTTCGTGTGTTGGATGGGCCCTATATTGTTCATAGCATTAAAGGAGTCAAGTATTTAGGCTTTTCATTGCAAAAATGTTTGGTTTAAATTGAATGAGTAAAATTTGGTCATAGCGAGAGACCAAAATTTATATTAGTAATATCTTCTTTATTATTTTAGAAACAAACATAACTGGTGTGAAATGTATTTTTTTACAAAAACTCTAATTTAGTAAAAAATATACGAATTTAACTCAGTCAGTCTACAGTAAGTTTTAGTGTTCTTACATTGTAGACTCATTGTTTTCTTCGGTTTGTAAATTAAATCTTATCATTTTCTCTCATTTCCAACAATTATTACAGAAACATTTGCTTAGACTACACAGCTGGCAGACTTTTATTACTGTAATTTGAGAACAGTGACCATATTCATTTTATATATTATTTAATATTTATATATCATACTCAACATTGTATTATTATATTATTTTTTATTCCAAAATTATTCATCTAATTCAATTTTTTTAATATTTGGTGGGAAATTTGTTAAAAATGAAACACTTGTAGTATAAAAATCGCATTTTTATTAATAATAAAGTTTTATTGAATATTTAACACAAATAAATTTTACTTTTTTTACTTTTGCTATAAGTTTATTATGGGGTTTGCAAAACTCAGCAGCGAAGGGCTTTTGGTGACGTAGAGTGAACTGTCCAAGGTATCTGCGTTTTTAGGTAGTGGAGGGACAAGTCTGAAGGCGGCTCTCGAATCTTGGGGTGGGGTGTAGCACTGCGTCTTGGGTTCCAGAGACTGGAGTACAGGGCAGGGCAACTTGGAGCTTGGACGAGGCAATGCGAAGGCGTAGACGAACGGGGGAACGAGTTGGCTGTCCTCAGTCTGCTTGACGAACAGGTGACACGGGGTGGAGGGGTTCGTTTTGCTAATGAGGAATACACATTTGTATTAGCAAGAAGTTATTTTCTTGAGGAACTTATCTGGATTTTGTATAATAAAATAAAGCATTGTATTACTTAATAAAGACAATATTAGTTACTTAATAATTAATTATTTATTTGCTAGAACAGTGGTTGCAGAAGAAAATGGTGGTATAATTACAAACTTAATCAAGGTGGTATAATACTTCGAAAGAGCCAGAGAAAAGAATGAAAATGTTATTAGCGTTATGAAAATGTGTTCCAGCAAATATTATTCAGTAATAATTTATTTACTAACTTTCTGATAAGTTACCTTATTGAATAATAATATACAATGAAAACTTTTCGGATCATAAGGCAATCGTAATAAAATATAATTAATTATATTAAATAATAATTGCTTTTGAATTTTGTGAGAATTTATTTAAATGCATGATATATGTATGCGCATATATTTGAATGTGCATATATTTCCATTATAAATATGAGTGTTTTTTACGGATGGTATGTCGTATTGCTGGATGAGAGGTCTTATGGTGTGGTGGAAAAAGTATGTACTATCTGGCATTGATAGCAGTGTCCTTTAACTCAGAAGTCATATTTCTCAGAGAAATTACATACAAAATGTAATTGGTCTAATGAGAATAAGTTGCGAATGAAACTTTTTATCATAGAATAACTTATGTTATTAGTTACATAACTTGTGCGAATAAGTACTCATTAAATCTAGCAATAGGCTATTTAAGATTTATCATATTTCGAAAAGCCGTAGAAAATAGACGAATAAGGAAGCTAGGAGGATACAAGATAAACATCGTACAACTTATGTAATTAAAACTATCTTAATAAAATATATAAATATCATTCTCAAATTAAGAAAACATTAATTTCATGTCAAATGAGTAACTGCTGAAGTTTTCTTTTATTTAATTTGCAAGTGTGTTGTGTGTGTCAACTTCCTTTTCAATCACTTGAGTGATAGGCTTTCATCTGAAGGTAGAGCAATCTACAGGTTCCTATCTATGGCTAAGGATAAGCTTTTATTTATCGATAAAAGATGACCTTATAACTTTTCAGCCATCAAATAACCTTTAAATTGTGAGGAAAATGACGGTACTGCCAGATAATACAACAAAACTTGCTTAGTGTGCACCCAATATCTGAAGGCCCTTCCAAGCTGTCCGCACCACGATGAAACACCCTGACTCGCGTCACCACTACAGGACAACCAACGTTCTCAGATCTGGAATACCCCCCTCACTCCTTCCAAATTATTAATAGGTTCGGTATTAAACAAAAATTTTTTTAAAGTTTTTTCCACAAATATTGGAAGTCATCTTCCAGTAATAAATGAGTTATTACTCAAAAAACGAGGTAAACCTAAAATCAACATAAAATCAGTTAGCCCGATAGCGTTAATAAACATGAGAAGGTCAAATATGAGAACAAATTATTTATTAATGTTTTTAACCCTTTTTACATTCCAGATATCAGAATTTCGGATGAAAATCAGCACGAGTTTAATCAACGAGGTGAACCTGCTGAAGCCATTAACAAATTTGTAAATCAAATACAAACAGGACATACTGATAGAAAAATCAATCTTTTAATTACTTTGTGACATCAAATGTCTTTTTAATCTCTTATTAATTTCATATCTCAACTGAAAGTTCACATTAAATACTTACTTATTATTTAGGAGACAGACTTAGTATATTTCCTTCTAAGTACTTTATGTCTTCAAAGAAACAATCTATAGGTACATTGTGAGTTTCAGGATCTCAGAAAAGAGGAAATTTCGTTTATTTCAAAATGTAAAGAAGAAAAAACTTATTTCATATTATCAACATATATAGAATTTTATATTAGTTTTAAAGAAAATTACAATTCGAAAATCGAAAAGGAAATTCATCTCTATGTCATACACGAAATTTCTCTGAACTGATTTTAATTATATTCAGGATCTAGGCTCTATCTTTCTGGACTATGATCTGTCAAACCTTGGCCATTCTCGCACCCCATTTCCACCAGAAACGAACTCATTCTAGAGTCTGTTTTGGAAATCCTAAACACCGAATTTGGTTTCTGCATTTTAAAATTAGAGAGGCCAACCAGCACTTGAAATTAATTTCTTAGTTCTACTTTAAAATCGGGTTTTCTGAAAAATGTTTTAAAATTTAATCATACCTCTATTTTTATGAACATTATAGCGAAGTTTTTTGTAAATAAATCAAACTATTCACTATGGTACCGTGACGTAACGGATCCCCCCCCCCCACTATAGATAGCAGTAGCAAATGAGTTTGGCTGTTTAAATAGAGAGAGAGAGAGAGAGAGACGCTCTAGCGTTCACATTTTGTAAAATAATGATTATAAATCCGATATTTCGGCTTCTGTTTGTCAACCGTTGAATAAGTTTGTGAACGAGTGAAATGGGTCGAGGGGGATTGAGGGCTTAAAAGTGGGGGATTCAAATTTAAAATATTATTATCTTCGTTATTACTAGTGTTACAATGAAAATATATGGGACATTTTTTTCAAATATTGTATTTGTTGTGGTATTTAATCCCACATTAATTTTATACAATAAATACAAGGGAATAGAATAAAAAAATCTTTCTGTCTCAGCCGGGACTCGAACCCGAAACACCTGGCATTTATACCAGCCCGGAAAGCAGGAGATCCGGGTTCGAGTCCCGGCTGTGGTAGTAAGATTTTTTTTATTCAATAATTCACTTGCATTTATTGTGTATGGGACAAAGTTTTGGTGTAAAATGTAATTTTTCAAAATAATTATATTTTATACAATTTATATGAAAAACAAATGTTAGAGAAGAAATTGACGAATGTAACCTTGGATTGTATGATGTTAGTGTCTCTACATTGCAAACTTTTCTTCTCTGGCAGTTTAGAGCCCAAGCAATCCTAGCACTTGGGGTACAAATCCCACCCAGGGTAAGCGTTTTCGATAAATGTAAGCTTGTCCTGACCAATGGATGTTGAGAATGTGATAGCAACCTGCAGATAACCTCTCCTTCGAAGACCCTAAGTGGCCTGGTAAAGGAAGCTTAAGTTTTTTTTGTTTTTTTTAAATGTATTAAATTTATTATTAATTGAATTTTAGTTTCAGGTTTTCTAAATGTTCTTGGTGGATGATATACATAGTAGTTGTAATCTCAAAATGGACTATCCACCCCCAAGGCAACCTAGCTAATGGCTTAGCTGTCCCCCATAAAGTCATTATTCATGCAGGACAGGAAGCGGATTTCTGTTACAACTCAAGTACTCAGGTCGGACAAGACAGATCAGCTGTGATTGGTGTAAGGTTAGGCGGCCACCTGCCGTCATCGCTCATCGGCCCTCCTAGAAGAGCAGCGAATACCTTAACGCGACAAAGGGAATCAGCCGTTGGGAATTCTCACAAGAGCACGACTGGAAAACTAACTGCAAATATGAAGAATGTATCAAATTTACAGAAACGTACTACTTTTGCATTCCTACCGCCGCCTGAGTTCGCCCCACTCCCTCCACCTCCCCCGATTCCATCTCAGAACGTTGAACCACCAGTAGATCTAACTAATGATATCTATATACCTCCCTTATCAACAGATGATAAGAAATGTGATACATTTTGGTGCTTCATAAGCAGTATACTGGGTCACATAGGTTAGATTTACAGTAATTAAGGAATTTATGTTTATCATTTGAAAATATCACTCAATAAATTGCACTATGCATATTCTGGTTTTTATTCTATAGCCAATAAAATCGTATACTCAACATAAGACACTCTGCAGATGTACTTTCTACATCCAAATGCTGTTTGAAAGAAGGATGTTGGGGGGTCATCATCATGTGATTTTCATCCAGGATGACGTTAAATTACAGTTTTTAAGCCTGCAAGAGTTATGAAGACTAGGGTTTAGATCCCATGAGGTATTTTCTTAGATTTAAGACTTCTTTCAAGTGGAGTCTTTAATCCGAAGACCCATGAATGGACCTCATTATGGGATTGTCATTATTACTGTGGCTTTTCTGATATCTCAAGTTTCTGACTTCGGGTTCTTTCCAAATTTGAGGGTGTATCTTTATATCTATCCAATCTGGAATTTAAAAATTTATATATTGTTGCGTTATTATTGGCAGTGATGGAATGTAGAACGAAGGACACTGACTTCGAAATTCCTTAAGAAAGGAAAGTTTTTATTATTTCATTTTAGAAGCGAGAAATCGACGAATGTTTTTAATCAGTGAGATAAGAATGTTAGATAAGAAGAATGTTTTTAATTTATGAGATAAATCCATTCGTTGTTGAAAGTTGCAAGTTACTAATGCATTGGGATGAAGCTAATGCAGTTACAAGTGCATTCTTTGTGTGAAGCTTTGAGGAAGGTTTTGCTGCCTCGAAAAGAAGTGATTTCAGCTTTGCCTAAGCTTAGACATTTTGATTGACTTTTCGCATAAGATACGACAGGATACGGCCCTATTTCTTAGTACGATACTGATATTCCTTGAGACAAGTGGCGCCTAAACTCGGGAGAAAACGTGGTTGTATCGCTGACAATTATTTAAATGTGGAATTTTGCCATTTTCTCTACACGTTTCGAGGTTTGTATGTGCCAATCTTGTCATATTAAACACAGCATTCCCAGCTTCTTCATTCATCAATACTGATTGATCTTTTCAAAAACGACTTGCGATACCATTGACTAGATTTTTTCCAATTTTTTTTTTTTTTTTTTTTAACCTCTTCGTCTTGGAAGGGGATAGGACCTAATATTGAAGTAGCATGTAAGCAATGTATTGAAGCTTGGCTTCATCATAAAATTTCGTAAGAACGCTAAAGATATTCTTGTAGTGCTTAATTTCAGAATCATTTGACTTAATTTTCTTTAAATCCGATACTGTTTCTTGATATTTAAAAGCCTCATAAAAAAACAAAAACTAGTTTTTGTTATATTCATTTTAAGAGCAACATTGCTTGTTTGTTCATAAATTGTAATAGTTCGGTTGCTAACTAAAGTGCCATAACATGTCAATTGGTGATATCACCAGTGAAATCACTGTATATGCAAGTTCAGATTGGTTATTCACTGCAATATTATAGCTTTTTCTGATAAACTATAATAAATATTTTCAATTAGAGAACTCAAACTAATATTTTCACAATGTTCTCCAACCTAGCGAAATTCTTTTATAAATTGAGTAGTTATTTATTTTTGGTGCTAGGTACAGTGTGACAACTGAAAATTATTCCGTAGCCTAGGTTACTGCTCTGAACGAACGATTCGGCTAAGCAACATCGGGTATTCTCTTGATCAACATGAATAGTTTTCAAAGACTTTGTTTTATTTTGTATTTTTAAATAGTTGATTTTTTTAACTAATCGAAAAATCTGATCTATCTCACCAGCTGACACTCACAATAATCGAGCCACCAATTACTCATTTACTTAAATAATTAAATTAAAAATTCAATAATGATCTGAATAAGTTTTAGTTTAAACAAAATAAAAAAAATATTTTTCTATAATTTAAAATTATCTTCGAATTTATTAATTATTCATTTATGAATTTTTTATATCAGATGGTGAGCCGAATGAAGTGAAAAAATAATTATTTGATGTTTCTTGTAAATACTTTAAAAAAAAATGATTTCTTCGAAAGAAATGTAGTAAAAACACACAAAAAATTGTCATTTATGGAAAAGCCATTAGAAAGCAAACCATCAAAGCTAATGAGGCGAGCATTGTAGCGAGGGCTCATTCGGCCGTGGTAAACGCATTCTCAGGAGTCCTTCTGCGTTCCAAGCAATCCGACATGCATTCCATAAACGTCAGCAAACAGTTCCCGCCTCGTCGGATGGTTAGGGCTTCAATGACGATCCTTCAACCTGGACGAGGATCGAGTATGGACGTCAGGATTCACTTTCTCCCACTCAACTTCTTTCGTACCTTCAAGTGACCACTTCCATCCTCCTCCTACTACTCAAGAATGAGAGTACCTGAGGTGACTGTCTGAGAAAACCACTGCCAACTTTAGCAGGATGTAACTCCTGAAGGCTTATGGGACTCGCAAAAACACGTTCAACTTTACCAGTTCTCAGACAATTTATACTTGGGGTTTTTTTCGAATTGTTTAATTTTTCAGTGAATACAAGAAGTGACTTCTTCGTTTTAAATTTTTCCTGAAAGCAGCGTAAACTAAGCTAATTTATTAAGTTTCATTAAAAGTAGACAAAGATGAAGTAAATACTGAGAAGAAAGAGAAGGATATATAAATAAAAGCTAAGCTCGCTAAAACTAGGCGAGAATGAACTTTAAATGGTCGAAAGGCGAGGGAATTACTCAGTTATATTTATTACTTATATTATTATTGTCATTATTCATGCAAATAAATATATATTACATTACACAGATGGAGAGATTTTTTGTTTTGTTTTATACCATAGGTATTATTATTAGATGATATTTTGGGGGGTTTGGTCAAAGTAGATCCAAGAAAATTACAAATTAAAAAAAAAGTGTATTTAAAAAAAAATTGTATTTTTTTGGATCTGCCTTGACCGAACCCCGACATAAATCATCTAATTACATTATTCAGTTATATTTTTATAATGTTGTAGAATAGACTAAGTGTAGAGACAACATTTCGTCCTATAAAGCTCATCAAAGACTGTCTCTCATCTGTTTTAACCCAAAATAAATTCTTTCAACGGTTTGTAGAGAAAGCCTAAATGCTGAATTTGTATTCTAATTTTATCTAGCTAGCTATTTAAAAAATATATTGTACGTAAAGAATATATAATTTTATATTACACATTAAACTAATGGCACAATAACGAAATATTTAGGAATATTTGTTAGGAAGTTTGTGGGTATCTTTCCTTCCCGGTTGGATTAAGCTAGCCATAACAAGCTAACTATTTCACTACATTTTCTTGTGGGTTTTTGCCTTTTCTTAATATGCACATACATGAATATATTTAAGATTGAACAGGAAGAAAATATGAAAAAGCAGCTCCAGTCTCTGTAAAATATAAAACTAGCTAATATGGTAAAGCAAATTACTTTAGTCAAATTATAAGAATTATAAACTATAAAAAAATTAAACTTATTTCAAGAAATCTTAAAAAAATTATACTTAAAATTGCTTTAGCATTAATACGAATAATAAGTATTCCCAATGGAAATTTATGCCTTATACATTGACATAAAGTTTGTGCCTTAAATAGATAACTTCAAATTCAAATCGTTCTAATAATTTTAATTAACTTTTTGCATTTTTTTACAAGACATATTAAAATTTATTATTATATATGGGGGAAAATAAAATTTTATACTAGTTTATATAACCGAAGATAAGGAAATAATTTTACATTTTTGTATCAAAATTTGTTTATACATTTATTTGTAACTGATATTTGAACGTTCTTTTTTTCTATTCTATTCTTTGTTTTTCTTCTTCTGCTGTCAAGTAGTTGCAAGAATTTTGTGAAAATTATGTTAAATTACTTTTTTTGCATGAATTTGTTGAATGTAGCCTTCTATGAAAAAATATTTTTATTGAAAACCTGGTTAAGATGTTATTAATTAAATTATTAAGGCCGGTGCAATTTCCATTTACGCTACCGAGACAAGTCTAATAAGTTATTAAATTCCCCGCACTAGTGTCGAGAGTCTAACCTCCGAGGCCGACGAATATATCGTCTTATGCTCGGAAGAAAAAAGTAAATAACGAGAGTCATTTAAACAGCTTGACAATGTCAGCTCCTCCGAGCGTATGATCCAGGTTCGTGTCCTTGCTGGGACAGTTAGATTTTTATTCTGTTCCCTTGCTGTAAAAATTGTTAGAAATGTTATTTATATTTATATGTCAATAACGAAGATATTGATAGTGGTTCAATTTGTTTTTCCTCAAAATTCCTCTTTTATCTCATCTGATTTCAGCCAAAAGTGAATGTTAGAGAATTACTAATACTAATGGTGATTATAAAAATTATGGTAGTAATGAATGTGACATTTTCCAGTCAGTGTACTGCTAACGTTATCAGCAATCACCTCCATTATTTATAATCACTAATCCACCCACTTCTCTTTCAGGAAATTATGGTATCCAGTTCCTTTATTAAGATCCATGTTCAGGCCGTAATTACCCCCAACCAATAAAAGCAATCAAATAGTAGCCATGGACAGCCCTGAGTGTCATAAAGTAGTGAATTCTTTGCTTTCTCATCCCACAATTTATCTTCTCAACGACCCCACTCTCAATTTACCCCGGTGTGGTGAACTAAATTGTTTAATCAAGTAATAAGATGCTTAATATTTATTTATTTAGATACTTAACAATTTATTATTGGATGCCAAGAATGGTGATTCATAGGCTAATCTTTACTATGAGGATGTAATAACTTTTGAAACTCTCCAGGTTGATTTAGAAATTATACTGATTTTATTGTTGATGACGTAAGACGAATTACTTACAACTTGTAATAGTATATAACATAAGGTTCATGTAAACACATTTCCTATTTTTTAATTATATATAATACATCATGTGTGTGTGTGTGTGTGTGTGTGTGTGTGTGAGAGAGTGTTTTGATTGATTATTTCCTTAGCTTCTGTCAAGTAGAATCGATAAGGAATAAGACAGCTCTTTATTTAGGCTAACAGTAGCCTATTAAAGGTGTATGAAATAAGTTAGAAAGCACATTTGTGTATGTGTGTCCGTATGTGTGTGCGTTTTGTTGCCAAAATTTAACTTTATGATATAAATCTGTAAAATTGGAATGCAAATACGATAACACTAACCAAAAAGGTTTATGGGAATTCAAATAATTCAGAATTGAAGAATTCTGAAAACAGTTTCTTTGGTGGCTTTCATATTTCTATCATTCAGGTGTTTTTGATCAATGTAAAGCTGGTACGATTTATTTTAATAAAATATATATAAAATGGATTATATTGATTTTACCTTATTATTTATTACAAAGCCTTATTATAATTTAATGAGTTTTTTATATATTCATTTTCAGCAGCCTATTTTTGGCTCAAAAAGTTTGAAAAAAGCATTAAAAAATAAATTATATAAAATCCAATTTTACATCTTATAATTAGTCTAGTCGTATCGTAAGAAGTTATTACATATTTTTAAATTTGGGCTCTCCTTTCTATTCTGCCTCGTATCCTTGATTTTTACATTAATTATTTCAACAATTATTTGCAGAAAGATTCCCAAATGCCGACTTACGTTTGTGATCGAACGGTGTAAGGATAAGTTTTCTTAGAAATTTTAAACAGGACATTGAGAGACTACTAATTTCATACTCATTGATTTTCACGTTATAAAATTAACAACTTTATCAAGGAATATATTTATAATTGTTGTGGTTAGTTCTATTTGCCAGTAAATATTAATTTATAATATTTTTCATGGTAAGGAAGAAGTAGAGCATAGAAATCCTATGCTCTGGATAACTAGGTGCAGGAGTTGGACCTAGTGTCTTAGAGGAACGTGTCCTGTTTGCTCTGCACTGCGGAACTCCTTGGAAGAGTGAGCACCAGGAGTCGGCCGGCAGGATTGGATCCCACACCGCCATCAGGCAGATTGTCGCCGGAGGAGACACACCTGCTCACCACTTACTCTGATTGGAGTTATCGTTCTTCGTCCCTGTCAACCCACCGACTCCACTTATCTTCATCATGTGACGTCAGAATCTGCATGCGAGCTTTCCTCCTGCTTCTTGTGGTACCTCGTGAGGATGACGTTCACCCCTCACGTTGGCTTTCCCCCACAAGAACATGACTTCTAATCATTCTCAACAATGATATCCCGACCTTCTCAATTACTTTAAACGTTGACCATATCTCCAAAGCGTTTGAAAACCGACTCCATGATCAATTTCTATGATCTACTTTTTCTTGAGGAACCATCACGAGGCATACAGCCTAGACTAAGGTTCCTATTTATACAGGCTAGAATAATACATATTTCTAATACTAATTTAAACAACTGAAAAATACTTTATTTTATATATATATATATATATATATATATATATATATGGATAATAGTTGTATATAATGTAAGGATTTGTATATGTATGCGTGTGTGTGTATAATGTTTATGTGATAAGGATTAATGTATTTAGGTTTGAGTCGAAAAATAAATTACGATTATTATTGCCATAATAATATTAGGGTTTGGGGCTAAGTGTTGTGTTTCCCCTCCAACACTTATTTTTTGAAAGGATGAGTTCTTCGTCCAAAGATAATCTTGAATTAATCATTGCATTATTTTTTGGAAGATTGCAAATATTAATTTAAAATAGTAAGCATAGGTGTCATCTATCAGATTCTTGGTTTTTAATAGTCAATAAAGGGAACTCATGATTTAACTAAGGACGGTATTGTATGGTTCAGAGTAATTCACTTTGAATTTGTTTTTAATAGAACCTCGATTACTTGGGTGAATAGTTTTTGTGTGATTCTTCATTCTTTAGTTTTTATTTTATTTATTCATTTTGAGATTACGTTTGCTAAAGCAGTAGGGACTCTCGCATCTTTATTGTTAATATACTTACGGATCTTCCAGTCCGAAGCATAGATCTGTTATCCTGATGGGAAAGAGCCGAGCGAGCTGGCTAGCTGGAATTACGTGATTTAAAGGTTAAATTTGAATAATCTGTTACATATAAGAAATAGGTCATATTAAGAATACAAATTAACAATAGTGGCTCCGTCATCCCCCTGATAAGATGGCTTTGTAAGTATGGAAATCTACAAACGTCAGACTTTAACGTTGAAAAAACGTGGTCTTAGAGTCTCTGAATGCCTTGGGGTAGTACGGATGTTGTGAGTTCCTACAGCATAAGGCACTCGTTCACCTTCGCACATTGATTTTCGTTTCCTTTGCCTCCTTTGATTTACATACTCCTCTCTTATCCGATTTTTTTTTTTTTTTTAATAAAGGATCTTTATTTACTTTTGAAGTTATGGAGTGCCATCTTTACTTATTATATTGAATTTATTCGAGTTGCTTTAAGCTTTAAACCCCCATGACCTTAAGTGGTTGAAGGAGGTTTAAAAAAAGTGCACACATCGGTATGGGTTTTCTATTCTAGAAAAAACACGTGTAGTTTTAATTTTTCGTGTAAGTATTCGTTTTTAATTTTATTTGGTTGAGATTTTAAAGTTTGCTTTTTATGTGAAAATGAAGAATATATTATTATCTTAATTTGAACTGCACCATTAATAAAAGAGAAAGTCCTTTACCTTTAACAATTAATTAATTGAATGGCTTAATTTTAGTGACCCCCTTTTTCTTATAATATATAGAGTAACAAAATGTGTTAAAATGTATGTATATTTTTAATAACTTTATTTAAGTAAATAAATTTATTGTTTTATTTTTAAAATAAACTTAATTACTATATGTAGTTCACAAATATTAAGTAAATTTTATTGAGTTTACTCAATGTATGCTAATACCCAATTATATTCGTCTTGAGGTGGATTGAGTTAGATTGTTTTAACTTTATTGCCTTATTGTTCTTTTTATAAGGCATAGGACTACTTGGTTTCTGTTATCAGTAAAAAAAAATAGTTGAAATCGTTGAAGTCATAGAAGTAAAAATAATTTTAACAAAATGATTAACACATGGATGAGTTCAATTAAATGGAACATAATCCTTGAGAAAGTTATGAACTTATCCTATGGTAAGCTAGAAACATAACCTTTACTTCTGATAATATTGTGATTATTTATGCGACTGTGATATTTGCCCGAAGATACTAACAAAGATAAATGAGTCAAACAATCAAAATCTAGTTAGGTTTTTGTTGTAAAATTAAATTGTAATTTTAATGAAACGTATGTTTAAGTCCTTCACTAACAATAAGTGTGTCAACATGGCGGCAGGTAGCGCTAGAGTCGTAGTCCCAACTCATCGTTCTCAATCCCCTTAGGGATTCCGTACATGTCTCTCCGGGAGTTTCGTCCTTTCAAGCGAAACACCTTTTAACTCGATTTTCGCTGGGCAATTTCCATTAAACAGCTCTTCTTTCCCCAATTCCAGGAGAGCCTATTGCACGCCATCTTGGTCCGAACATGGAAGGACCTGCCGTCGTTACCTCGCCCCCAGGCGCCAATCCTCTTACCCCTAACTCATCATCAACCAACCTTCAACTCAAAAAGGATTCTGAGGATTTACATGATTTTGTTTTGGAACTAGACGAAGCCGAAATCAATGGTACTCACGACAATGCAGAATTAACTGGTGAGTAGATGCATTATTAGTTATCAGGCGTAAGCTAAATATAGATATTTTTTAAGGGCTTCATTGTATCCTTGAACTCATCGAGACCCATCTGTTAATCTAAAATTTTCTGTACTCACCTCACTGCTAGCCCTAGTGTACCAATTCCAGTTCATTTACAAGCAATTTGGCATTAAACCTAATGAAATTTTAATTTTAAGGAAGTTAGTATAATAAACAATCAGATGAAAGAGAAAATTCACATATGGACTTCAGTTAGATATGTTTGCGTCTACGTATTCCTATCAATGCCATTTGCAAAACTGTTTCATCTCCTTGTTTATAACCTTCCCTTATGCTTGTTTTGTCGTCCTCAATCCTTTTCTAGGGAATAAATCTTTTATTCTGTGCGTTTGTGTTTTCTACTTGAATTTTCATGATTTTTTCCCGATATTTTTACAAACGTCGTTTTTAAAAAGTATGAAGTAAATGGAGGTTGATATTTCTTAGGTACTTTTGACCTCATTAGGATTCGAAGGTTAAGCCTAGTTTTATAAATATAATTACTTACTCAGAAAATCTTCTTTATAATACCTTATTGTATATAATGTTTAT
>KZ807145.1:153533-176398 GCA_000696205.2 Oncopeltus fasciatus
TATATATATAAACATATATATATATATATATATTTGAGCTTTGTCGATAATTTCTGTTAATGAGTTTGCTGGAGGAATTGAGCTGAATCTAGGGAATTCACTCCCAACGAGAGAGCCCAATAAATAAAAGTGAAGATGAGAAATGAGTACCTTGAGGGTTGTTGTCCGAACGGGAGAAGTAACTAATTGAAGGAAACTCACCCCCAACCCTTATCCCGATCTCGGAATCCACTAACACCCCCCTCCCCTCCCTTCGCCCCTTTCTCCAGAGCGATGAAGAAGAAGAGTGTAGTTGGAAGGTGGATAATTGCCTGACGTAGGGTTTCATAATTCGCTCTAGTGGAGGAACACACGTGACCCGCATAACCAGTGTGCTCGGCGGGTATTCCATACCCTCCCACCCGCTAATGCCCCCGACAAATCCCACATATAGCCCAGCCTGCTTGCTCAGGATTCCAAATGATCTTCTCTTAATTATTTGTACCACCTTGAGCCTTACATACAACACCCTACAGGTCTACTCGTTATCAGCAGTTTTAGCTCTACTCTCAGGCAACTTTTGCTTCTGATAAATTAAAAGTTTAACGCTTCTGTAATCAGGGATAATATTTTCTAATTATTCCCACAGTGGATAATATTGATTCCAAATAAATATTTATTATAATTTTAAAAGTTTGAAAAGTTCTTTAATGGATAACTAAACCCTACTTAGTAAAGAAAAGTAAAAGAGTAAAGAGGAAGAAGATATACACTGTTATTAAAAAAGTGAGATTACACAGTTCAAGTACAATAAGTCCTCGATAAATGATCTTATAATAGAATTTATTTATAAGGATATTTCCTCTTGTTTTGTTTTTGCTGATTGTTCGGAATATATTATTATAATATATTTAATATACCTTTTGAATGTGATTATAAGGCATGAAGGTAACTGTAGAGTAAAAATAATAATCGAACAAAAACTACATAAAATTAACATAAGAGAATTATGTATCGATCATAAGAAAACATGATGGAAGTAGGGCAGACCTAGGATACCTAGGAATGTCAGGTTGATAGCGAGGCACGAATTTTGAGTGCAAAGCTCTCAACTATTTAAATTTAAGCTAAAACTTTAAAAGAGAGGGAAAAAGATATAATATTTAAATGACTATCACATCATATTTCATTTGCTTGGTATTACAAGGGCTGAAATGATTCTCTGCCCTAGTACATTCGTTTAGGGAATAAAAAAGATAAAACTTCAATATTCTTCCGAGCTCAATATGAAAAGTATGTCTAAGGTAAAACAATAGTAGAAGTACAAAGGAAAGTTTTTGACCGTAGGTATTATTATTAGATGATTTTAGTTGGGGGATCGGTCAAGGTAGATCCAAAAAAATACAAATTTAACAAAAGTTTATTTAAACAATTTTTAGTGCAAGGGAACAGAATACAAAATCTAACTGTCCCAGCCAGGACTCGAACCTGAATCTCCTGCTATCATCAGACTGGTCCTGGTAGCATAACTGGTAAATGCACCGGCCCAGATAGCAGGAGATCCAGGTTCGAGTCCTGGCTGGGACAGTTAGATTTTTATTCCCTTGCACTCAAAATTGTTAAAATTTACGTGGGATTATAAACCTCAAAAAAATATTTATAAAAGTGTATTTTTTAAAAGATTATCTGCCACAGTTTCGGCTTACGTATTAAGTCATCTTCAGGGCTATCATGAAGACGAGAGAGGACGTCCTGTCCCAAAGTTCACATTTCCATGACTGAGGAAGGGACAGGACGTCCTCTCTCGTCTTTATGAAAGGCAGACCTGAAAATGGCTTACAATGTATGTCTAAATTTTGGCAGATAATCTTTTAAAAAAAAATACACTTTTTTTAAGTTTGTATTTTTTTTAGATCTACCTTGACCGAACCCCAACTAAAATCATCTAATAATAGAAGAAGTAGTCTGCTAATACATTACGATGAATAATGAACAAGAACTGAAGTTGAACCAGTACAAATGTTTCATGTATTCATGAGAGATATCCAGATTTCAGTTGTATTTAAACTATGATTTAGGATTTTACACCATGTTTATTCTATGAAAGACTTCATTATATCCGTACATACCGTTGCCAAACATATACAAAAATCTTTCAAATTTATAAAAGAAAAGTATTAATAATTTATATGTGTCGTTCTTAAGGTAATATTCAACCCCCTATGAGATAATATTACATTCCCAATATGACAGCTGTACTAGAAATAACCCTTTCATTCATTTCTATATGGATTACTTAAAGAGAAAAGGCCTTCATAATACCCAACCCTTAGAAAGCTGAGATGAACGATGATCCCATTAGAGTTACCTGGATTAAATTAGCCTCTGACAGGACAGGCGAACCCGTGATCAGTCTCTGCCGACAGCTGGGACACGGGACGGACCCATATTTCAGAGTCCAAGTCATTTGGGGGGGGGGGGGGGGGGCTGAGACTCTTATTACTCAACCAACCCACCCACTCCTTCCTGATAGCCATCGCCACCCCTTGGGGTGACCTTCTCGCGGAAAAATCGCTTTTGTCATCACAGGAAGGCTAGTTTGATGATTGCAGTAGAAGTTTGAGAAACAGCTTTTATGGGCTTATGTAAGATATATGTATAATTGTTTCTTTAGGTCTACTTATTTATGTGTGTTCATTCATGTTTTCGTCCTTTTAAATTAGCATATAATCATAAATAGTCGTGAATATTAATTAAAGAAAAAGTATAAATACATACAATCGAATTTAATTGGTAAAATTTTATAAAAAAAAAATTGGTGTAAGGGAGAAAAACCCATCTCTAAGGAATGGCAATTTACATTAAAATATTAAAATGGATCTGGACAAATTACACATTATAATAAGCTTTTATTACTCGACACTGATGAACTATGCCTCATAATCTTTGTTCAAAATTAATCATTTTAAAACTTTAAATAAATAATTCTTAAATAAAACTGTTAACAAAAGGCTATAAATAAATGTAAATGTTGGAAAAGCAGTAAATGTATAATTTCTTAAAGGGATATAAATTTATATATATATATGCGACTCCGTCATACTGATAAAAATAAAACATGTGTCAGTGCTCGGTAAATTTTAGCAAGACTAGAAGATGAATTATTGCATTCGTTAACGTTTGATAACACTGGAACATTTACGGAAACATTTTTATTGTTGATAATGAACACAAAAAATTACTGTTATATTTGTTACATTATTTTTTGCTATTATTATAAATATGTATCTTATTTGTAAAGGAGGAAATAGGAAGAAGAAAAATTTGTGATTTTGATTAAATTGTCCAGTAAAATTTATCTACCCTTTTATTTTCGTTTTCCTCAAAACATATTTTCCAGTTATTATGTTTATTAATTAAGATATGTATATAATTACACTTCTTCACTATTAATATTCTTCACTATTAATTTATTAACTAATTATAAATAATTTCAATCGATGATTTGGATTTTTAAGCTCATTCTGTAGACAAAATGCAGTTATAACGTCAGAATTCCTTTTGGAAGAATTTCTGTTTTAATGAGAATTTCATGATCGAGTAAATAAGCTGGTGTTTAATTCGGCGAGTGAAATGTTCTCTTGAGGAAGAGGTTTAATAATTTCTGAACTTCATGAAATTGCGTTACCTTTAAAGATTTGCGCTCAGAAAAACTGCCTTAAAAAATTCTAAGTTATTATTTGAAAGTGGCGCTTTTATTGAGGAGAAAATTGTACAAACTTCATTAATATTACGATTCTCTTTGACTATGTAAGGGCAAAGCATTGGATGACTAAAATTTTGGTGTATACCTAGATACATGTATTTGACGTAGAAATTATGAAAACTAAGCAATACGTCCGCTTCGCACTGGAATAATATTTGTATTTGAAATTGCTCTGCCTCGCGATCCTCCACACTAACAATATATTTATTTTATAAATGTACAAATGTCTGTTCAGTTGCTCTTAATACCTGAGTACTACACAGACTGTTTCAAACAATTCTTAACTTGCAATTCTCAGTCTTTGGCCTATAAACTGGCCTTCCTATTTGTATTTAGAAGCCATAGGCCAAATTACATTAAGATGAACAACTGATTGAGGCTTCTAGACCATTAAATTCAAATTAGGGTTCAGTTAAACTCCCATTCATAAATGTTCAATTCCTCCGTTGACAGCAATATTTCTTTTATCAATAAATAAATCTGTGTTGAGTTTCATTATTTTCAACTATATATCTCGCCTAGTCAGTGATAAAAAAATTTGTTCTTTTGTTTGCGCTGTTAGTGAAGTTGATGACAATTAGGTTTATCAAAAAAATATACGATACTTCACAATTTGTGTATATTTCTCACTAATTGCTGAGCGCTTTCAGAATCAGCGATTCCATCGTTCTTAAAGAAAGTAATAATCTATTCTCAAAGTGATTCAAAACTTTTTGACAAAAACATTAAGCATAATTATATAATTAGTATAAAACTTTTTAAGCCCAATTGCACTAATAAAAATATGCGGACAGATTTCATTAAAATACACAACTAGAAATCTATGGAGATTTACTACAATTCAGTTTTGAAAAGGCCGAATCAGAGTATAAAAGAAAATAAAAAACAGGTCAATTATTGATGTTTTGATAAGAACGGGTTTAAGATCCGGAACTTCAACAAGTACTTTGAGCCAACAACTGCTGCCTACTGTAAATGTATGTTAGTTATGAATGTTTCAGCTATCAACCATTTACAATATGGAACAGGCCGGTCCAGAAGTAACTGAGACATGGCGAACGGTAAATGGGACAAATGAGACGACAGTGTTTGAGAGGCAAATGATGAAAAATTGTTTGTGCTGTATTTCACTTAATTTTATACTTTTTTAGTGTGTAGATATTGATTTGTATGAACTAATTCCCCAATAAAGCTAGGTATGATGCTAGGTTGTTGAATATATGTTGCTAGGTTGCCAGGTATGTTGCTAGATTGCTAGGTATATGTTGCTAGGTTGCTCGGTATGTTGCTAGGTTGCTCGTGATGTTGCTTGATTGCTAGGTATATGTTGCTAGATTGCTAGGTACATGTTGCTAGATTGCTAGGTATATGTTGCTAGATTGCTAGGTATATGTTGCTAGGTTGCTCGGTATGTTGCTAGGTTGCTCGTGATGTTGCTTGATTGCTAGGTATGTTGCTAGATTGCTAGGTATATGTTGCTAGATTGCTAGGTATATGTTGCTAGGTTGCTAGATATATGTTGCTAGGTTGCTAGGCATATGTTGCTAGATTGCTTGGTATATGTTACTATATTGCTAGGTATATGTTACTAGGTTTCTAGGTATGTTGCTAAGTTGCAGGTAAGGTAGGTACGTTTATATTACTCAGCCTACTGTATATTTAAAGGCCGCTCAACTCACTCCCTGTTTTGCCTCGAGATCCGGGTGGCTGAGTGTTAACTCTTCCACAATACCTACGGAGACAAACATCAGGATTTCAACTTGGACCCTCTATGGTAGATGTCTAGATTTCGCCGCTAGAGTGCAGCACGTCCCGGATACCATTATTAATAGAGTTGTGTCGTGTGTTGTCAACAATTTGTAGCAAACATTCAATCCTTTTATTGGAAAATACAAAACAAAAAAAAACTTTTACATTTGCTGCTTTTGTATGTTATTTCTAGGGCTCATGTAAACCACGGGAAAATGAGTTTCAATAATATTTAACTTCGTAATAATTGTTGTCCCCCCAAAAAAGTACTTCATTATTATTGACTAACTATTTCACCCGCAACAGGTGAAAAAATGATCAGGAAATGCTGAAAATTAAAAAATGAATGTATTTACTGTTTCTTCAATTTGAGAGTGCTGTTATTTGAGAGTGGTGTCACTGGTCACCTCCTCTTCTCATGTGACATTCATAATGTCATTATTTTTTATTATTATTCATTATAATTGAATTACAACATGTTTTTATTTATTTTTAACAGAACGTAATATGAAAATATAAGTTATAAAAAACAAACTATCTCTTCTTTGCCATCTGTGTTGTTTAGAATATGTGTACTATATCCAACTTACTGTATTATTATCCTTTTTTATATTCTATATTTGTCACTTCAACTATAAAATGGGGAATTTAGACTGATTTGATAAATACTAAATAGACCAGAAAATAAAGTAGTTGCAAGGAACTATTTATTCGAATGAAGGTATATATGTCTGTCTGAAACTTTCAACGCATGAGTAAGTTTATTTATACATTAATAAACTTTCTTAATTACTTTGAAGTAAGGTGAATCAGTGTATGCAAACTATTTTTTACAGATTGATAACGCTTTTAATAATTCGAAAATTTCATAATTATAAAATTATTTATTTTGTAGAAAACGATCTACTTTTAAAAAAATGTTGTTACATTATTAAGTAGTATGGACTTCTAATGTTTCTAATCTTGTTAATAACTACTAATCCAGTTTGTTCTTTACTTATTAGCCAGTTCATCAGATAGCTAATCTTCAGGGTTAATCGAAGGGATATTACTTTTAAATCCAATAATTCCTGGCTGGTTTAGGGTAGTATGATTGCTTCCTGGGGAAACAAGGGAGAAATTGACAAACATGTAAGACAAGAGAGAGGAGAGCAGATCCACATTTGTTGGAGGGATGTCGTGCTCTCTAATGAGAGAGAAGGAATTGGATTGGTGGGCTGTAGGGGCGGGGGTAGGGAACAGGGGTAGGATCTGGGGGGNACTTCCATCCAACAACAATCTAATATGCTTCTGGAAGCTAACGAACTCATCATCCTATCTTGGTTCCCATCATCCTCTGAGCAGCCGCGTCTCTATGATTCCCGTAGCAAATATGAAGACATAATCCCCGAGCCGGCTCCTGTGCGAGTCCGTTCGCTCGGAAGAGGATGTTGTTTGCGGGTTAGTGTTGCTGGTTCCCTTCGTTCCGACCGAAATTGAATGCATAAACAACTAGGAGAGAGCTGATCATGAATTGTATCTCCCGAAATTAAGCCTCTCACTAAAGGGGATCCGTAATTTTATTTTCACAATATTACCTTTTCCTCCAGGTTTTCTCTTTTTCTTCTCGCGGCCTACGGCCTAATTGAAAGGTATTAAAAAGCCGTGGATTTAGTACGAAAGACTTAATTTATTTCAAACAATTCCAAGCACTTAGTATTATAAAGTGAGGGGAATTTAAAGACTAATTAGCAACGAACGCCCTCAGAATTGCCTCTTATTCTAATTCTCGTAACATCCTTTTTCTTATTAAAAATTATTAATTCCTACATTTCTTTTCATATTGGTGAGCTAAACTGCACTTAAATTAAAACTTAATATAATGCATTATAGTTGGTTAGTTAAATTATTCTTAATAATTATGGGTTTTATTTAAAATTCGTAGATGATAGTTCTTCATTATAATTTTTTTTTTTTTTAATGGCGTGTGAACCTTTGGTCATTAACTCCAGGGAGATATTATTAGAAGCGGGAAGATATTTTTAAGGAGAAAAATTTCTTAGCAATAGGTCATGGTGAGGTATAATGAATTGTTAGTGCGAATAGCCATTATGTGGATGTGCATAGTAATTTCTTTGTACTTGGAAATTATGAAATTTAAAATAAAGAAAACATTGAGAGAGAATGGAAAAGAAGCATACTGAAAATGCATCTAGATAAGATTTAATAGCCTGCCCTCCTTCAGAACGTTCATTACAGAGTCGATGACTTTATCGTCATCCAATAGAATTTTGATGTTTTTTAAAAACTCTATAAGTGATTACAATCTACACATTTTGTGCAATTTTTAATGTTCTGGTTAATAATAATACATACAATATATGCTAAAATAAAAAATATAAATCAAATTTAAAAAAAAGAAGTGTAAATAATAGTAAATAGTAATAAATCCAAATTATGGATGAAATAAATAATTTCATAAATTCAATTTTATACATTTATTAATTAAATTAATTAAATAATTTCAACATTTATTAAAAATATACTAATCTCAATGAACTTTAACATTAAAAACTTTTCTCCGCTTATTCTATCATAGGCGGGCTTTAAAAACATCAATACATTTCTGTTTACCGAAATTTAGATGAATTTAGATCCAAATCTTCAATATAAATAAATTTAACATGTGTGTAGGTGTGTGAGTGCGTAAAATTTAAATGGACCTTCTTTAGTGCAGGATCGGTGAAAATCTCTGGATCTTTTTTCAAAAGTCGTGTCATGGTACCACTGGGAACGGGAAGTGTACTAAAAAATAAGTGAATGAATAAATTTAAACGTGAAACGGTAATGTCACGTAGATAAATATTCTTTATTTTTTGGATAACGATAATGATCGTTTCAAAATTATTAAAAATAATATTTATTGTTTTTAAACAATTTCTTTCACTTTATTGATTGTCAATAATGTCAGAATGGCAAGAAATTATTTTTAACTGTATTTTATGTTGAATTCCTCTCCTGAAAATATTAACTAAAACTAATAGGACGCAGTGAGAATAATAAAAATTGAAATTTACGATAATTAATTTTTAATTTCAAAGAATATCTTAATGTAGACTAAGTTTATTGCTCATAGTTGAACCATTACTCACTTAATATAGAATGGCTTCGTCTTCCCAGAGTACAATGTCGTCGATTGTTATAATTAACAAACTTATTAATATTGGTAATTTTATTGACATTCCTTGGTCTAATATGATAATAATCTCTTCAAGTTTAAATAATACTATAGGGGCGCCAGTTTAATCAGGGGATCAGTTCAGAACTCGCAATTCTGACGCTGCGGGTTCAAATCCCACCCAGGGCAAGTTTTTATCGATAAATAAAATGCTTATCCGAGCAATGAATGTTTTCAATTGGATGCCAACCTGTGGATAACCCCACCCTCCATGACACTAAGTGGTTGAAATGGAGGCTAACACTCATTAAAAATATTCTACCAATGGTAAGTGATCGTGAGGGGGACTAAAAGACCATCCATTGGGTCTCACAGTAATGACGCTACTGGTTCAAATCCCCCCCTGGGCAAGCTTTTATCGATAGATAATGGCATATCCTGAGAAATGGATGTTTAGAATGGGATGGCAACCTGTAGGTAGCCTCTCTTTCCTTAAACTGAAGTGTTTAGAAAAATACTATAATTTTTGTACGAATGAAAATGTTCGTATAATATCGCCTTTAATTTATATATACATATTAAGGATAAGGAAGAAAAAGTAAAAAATTTATATTTGTTCTTGTACGGTAAACTTAAGACATGAGAAATTTTGAAAGCTTCTTTTAGTAAGAAGAATTTGCATCAAGTTTTAAATTTTCTTTACTTTGTATCACATGTATGAAATTAGTTGTTATTAGCACAGTTATTTGTTAGTTTGTATCAATTAGATGCTGTAATCTAGTGTGGAAGTGATTGAATGCAATAGTACATGGTTAGCGTGAAGTTGGTGGAAACTCAATTAGTGGCGAAGACAAACAGGGATAATTACTCGAGACTCAAAGTAGTTTAGCCCCCCTGGACTAAATTTACTTTGCACCAGTCGCCCCCCTCCCCTCACCCCCGGGACGTAGTTGGCGGGGGTAGGAGGTGGTGGTGGGGGGCGGTAAACGGACCGAGACAGGGCGGGGATTGGGCGAATGCACTCCGGACTCCTGTAGAAGGCGCTACTTCTGCCTACGCGTAACCAAGACAAAGGAAGAGGAGATTTTTCCTGAAGAGTTCCTTCCCACTCCCACAGCAGTTACTGTGTTTTCCCTTCATTTACAAGTTTTTTTTTTTTTTTTTTNTTCCCGCAAAAAACCGTAAAATATTCAGGTTGGAACCATGATGCGTCTTTTGAAATTTTTTTACAGATCTTCACCAATTCTACTTAGGAGAAGGTAAGTCTGACCGTGTCTTCAGTAAAACATCATAAGGAAAAAGGAGTTGAGATCAAAATTTACTTATAGATGGTGACCAAACCTGGTTAAGAGTTAGAAAGTCTAGCCAAAAAACATAAGACTATAAAGCTTGAAGCACGGTTTTATGACATTATTTGCAATTAAAGTGATACATTAAATAACAATAAAATCACACACTATTCCATACGTTACTTTTGGTAATTTATTAGTTCTTTATTAGCTAGTGAGACTCTAATTACGGTAATCATTTAAAACAAGTGTAAACATTAATTTATAGTTTAGAAAAATTTATTTATTCTGGTTTTTGAACAGGAGCTAAATACAATAATTATTTTTTACATATGTATTAGTATAGGTCCTATTATATGTGTATGATTATGTTGTATTATTATGTGTTACATTATTGAATGTTCACTGTGACAATAATACCGGTACACCAGTATACTTTGAGAACGATTAATAAATCAATGTTCATTAAGTCAATAAATAAAAGCATTTGATGAAATAATAAACAAAAAAAAAAAAATCCAAAAACTATTTAATTTCTCTCAGTTTTGGGATTAAACACTGGGAAGAGAAGTAAATAGTGAAATTTGTTTTCCTCTACCTGTGCAACAATTTAGGGCTATTAATGAGAAGCAAATCTAATTTAAACACCTATGGCACTATCTAGTGAAAGATTGCCTTTGGTGGGGCTCGAAACCGAATGCTGCACAGTTCTATTAGTATCCCTACACTGATCTCGAGCAAATGATAACAAATGCTGCTTTTTAGAATAAAAAAATGTGAGAGGAACCTAGTGAGCAATTTTAACGATAAAAAAAATTGGGTTAAGATTACTTAAAATCATTAATCTCCCAACTTATTTTCCTTAATGGAATATATTTCATTATTAAATAGTTACATCAAAATCAGCTCTATCTATATATATAAAATAGGATGTGTGTATGTATGTAACGTATGAACTTTAGAACGGCTGGTCCGATTTTGATGAAATTTTCAGGGAATCCTCAGAATATTTAGCCGAGTGACACTTTGAAGTCTGATTTTTGATTTCGGTCTGCGGGAGGAGGGGCATGGCAAAATCAAATTTTCATCGTTTTCATCAATTTGCCTTATATACATGTGTTTATTTTTTTATTGAGCCCATATCTACACCATAAGAATATTAATCTGTGAAAAAACTTTATGATAGGTATTCCATGAATTTTATTTGAAGGCCGTAAATTTCGTTAAAAGCCCTATTTAAATCGTGTGATAATACAACACTAATGCTTGCCTAGGGCCAGCAACGCCCCCCAAAAAAAAGGATTTTAGCAAAATGAAGTTTGCCGAGTCCGCTAGTATTTTATAATTGCCAAAAGTTATTAAAACTAATTTAAATATTAATTCATTAAAATTAGTACTGGCACGAAACCTTTATTGTTTTTCAGTGCATCCTGAAAGATAAGATAATTTCAGTTCAGCTATTTCATACATCTAAATACTAATTTATAAATTTCGGTTGGTGAATATGAATTTTGTTAGGCGCACGGGTTATTTAGCTTAATTTTCTTGAACAAATGGATTATCTAAGAGGCTTCAGTTGGGAGACATTTGCATCAAGTCTAATCAAAATCGCCATGTCTATTTTAGCTCCACTCAAGCAATACTCCTTGGACTTATGTTCCATACTACATACTGCAGACTCCAGCAAAATTGCTAAAAAGTGTCACTTCAACGAGGCCCTTCCGAGAGCAGCAAAGCCAATTGAAAGTTAAGTAACTCTGAAAAGGATTCATCACACATTTGCCATAAAAAATTTTGGAAGAATGACTTCTGGGCTCCTTATTTAAACAATGAGGTTTTCAGAATAATTTATTTTAAATTAAATACAATTTAAAGCTGAAGGTACTGAAAAAATTACAATGTTGATAACAGTGCGTGATCTGTGAAATCTCTTTCAGTTAACGAATAATGTAATATGACGAAGAGGACTGTAACACTAATCTCATATATACTGACTTGCTTTCTAGACTTTTTTCACTATAGGCCCCTTTTCAAGAAGTCCTTTAGCCCAAGAAATATATTTTGTCACTATAGGCCCCTTTTCAAGAAGTCCTTTAGCCCAAGAAATATATTTTGTCACTATAGGCCCCTTTTCAAGAAGTCCTTTAGCCCAAGAAATATATTTTGTCACTATAGGCCCCTTTTCAAGAAGTCCTTTAGCCCAAGAAATATATTTTGTCACTATAGGCCCCTTTTCAAGAAGTCCTTTAGCCCAAGAAATATATTTTGTCACTATAGGCCCCTTTTCAAGAAGTCCTTTAGCCCAAGAAATATATTTTGTCACTATAGGCCCCTTTTCAAGAAGTCCTTTAGCCCAAGAAATATATTTTGTCACTATAGGCCCCTTTTCAAGAAGTCCTTTAGCCCAAGAAATATATTTTGTCACTATAGGCCCCTTTTCAAGAAGTCCTTTAGCCCAAGAAATATATTTTGTCACTATAGGCCCCTTTTCAAGAAGTCCTTTAGCCCAAGAAATATATTTTGTCACTATAGGCCCCTTTTCAAGAAGTCCTTTAGCCCAAGAAATATATTTTGTCACTATAGGCCCCTTTTCAAGAAGTCCTTTAGCCCAAGAAATATATTTTGTCACTATAGGCCCCTTTTCAAGAAGTCCTTTAGCCCAAGAAATATATTTTGTCACTATAGGCCCCTTTTCAAGAAGTCCTTTAGCCCAAGAAATATATTTTGTCACTATAGGCCCCTTTTCAAGAAGTCCTTTAGCCCAAGAAATATATTTTGTCACTATAGGCCCCTTTTCAAGAAGTCCTTTAGCCCAAGAAATATATTTTGTCACTATAGGCCCCTTTTCAAGAAGTCCTTTAGCCCAAGAAATATATTTTGTCACTATAGGCCCCTTTTCAAGAAGTCCTTTAGCCCAAGAAATATATTTTGTCACTATAGGCCCCTTTTCAAGAAGTCCTTTAGCCCAAGAAATATATTTTGTCACTATAGGCCCCTTTTCAAGAAGTCCTTTAGCCCAAGAAATATATTTTGTCACTATAGGCCCCTTTTCAAGAAGTCCTTTAGCCCAAGAAATATATTTTGTCACTATAGGCCCCTTTTCAAGAAGTCCTTTAGCCCAAGAAATATATTTTGTCACTATAGGCCCCTTTTCAAGAAGTCCTTTAGCCCAAGAAATATATTTTGTCACTATAGGCCCCTTTTCAAGAAGTCCTTTAGCCCAAGAAATATATTTTGTCACTATAGGCCCCTTTTCAAGAAGTCCTTTAGCCCAAGAAATATATTTTGTCACTATAGGCCCCTTTTCAAGAAGTCCTTTAGCCCAAGAAATATATTTTGTCACTATAGGCCCCTTTTCAAGAAGTCCTTTAGCCCAAGAAATATATTTTGTCACTATAGGCCCCTTTTCAAGAAGTCCTTTAGCCCAAGAAATATATTTTGTCACTATAGGCCCCTTTTCAAGAAGTCCTTTAGCCCAAGAAATATATTTTGTCACTATAGGCCCCTTTTCAAGAAGTCCTTTAGCCCAAGAAATATATTTTGTCACTATAGGCCCCTTTTCAAGAAGTCCTTTAGCCCAAGAAATATATTTTGTCACTATAGGCCCCTTTTCAAGAAGTCCTTTAGCCCAAGAAATATATTTTGTCACTATAGGCCCCTTTTCAAGAAGTCCTTTAGCCCAAGAAATATATTTTGTCACTATAGGCCCCTTTTCAAGAAGTCCTTTAGCCCAAGAAATATATTTTGTCACTATAGGCCCCTTTTCAAGAAGTCCTTTAGCCCAAGAAATATATTTTGTCACTATAGGCCCCTTTTCAAGAAGTCCTTTAGCCCAAGAAATATATTTTGTCACTATAGGCCCCTTTTCAAGAAGTCCTTTAGCCCAAGAAATATATTTTGTCACTATAGGCCCCTTTTCAAGAAGTCCTTTAGCCCAAGAAATATATTTTGTCACTATAGGCCCCTTTTCAAGAAGTCCTTTAGCCCAAGAAATATATTTTGTCACTATAGGCCCCTTTTCAAGAAGTCCTTTAGCCCAAGAAATATATTTTGTCACTATAGGCCCCTTTTCAAGAAGTCCTTTAGCCCAAGAAATATATTTTGTCACTATAGGCCCCTTTTCAAGAAGTCCTTTAGCCCAAGAAATATATTTTGTCACTATAGGCCCCTTTTCAAGAAGTCCTTTAGCCCAAGAAATATATTTTGTCACTATAGGCCCCTTTTCAAGAAGTCCTTTAGCCCAAGAAATATATTTTGTCACTATAGGCCCCTTTTCAAGAAGTCCTTTAGCCCAAGAAATATATTTTGTCACTATAGGCCCCTTTTCAAGAAGTCCTTTAGCCCAAGAAATATATTTTGTCACTATAGGCCCCTTTTCAAGAAGTCCTTTAGCCCAAGAAATATATTTTGTCACTATAGGCCCCTTTTCAAGAAGTCCTTTAGCCCAAGAAATATATTTTGTCACTATAGGCCCCTTTTCAAGAAGTCCTTTAGCCCAAGAAATATATTTTGTCACTATAGGCCCCTTTTCAAGAAGTCCTTTAGCCCAAGAAATATATTTTGTCACTATAGGCCCCTTTTCAAGAAGTCCTTTAGCCCAAGAAATATATTTTGTCACTATAGGCCCCTTTTCAAGAAGTCCTTTAGCCCAAGAAATATATTTTGTCACTATAGGCCCCTTTTCAAGAAGTCCTTTAGCCCAAGAAATATATTTTGTCACTATAGGCCCCTTTTCAAGAAGTCCTTTAGCCCAAGAAATATATTTTGTCACTATAGGCCCCTTTTCAAGAAGTCCTTTAGCCCAAGAAATATATTTTGTCACTATAGGCCCCTTTTCAAGAAGTCCTTTAGCCCAAGAAATATATTTTGTCACTATAGGCCCCTTTTCAAGAAGTCCTTTAGCCCAAGAAATATATTTTGTCACTATAGGCCCCTTTTCAAGAAGTCCTTTAGCCCAAGAAATATATTTTGTCACTATAGGCCCCTTTTCAAGAAGTCCTTTAGCCCAAGAAATATATTTTGTCACTATAGGCCCCTTTTCAAGAAGTCCTTTAGCCCAAGAAATATATTTTGTCACTATAGGCCCCTTTTCAAGAAGTCCTTTAGCCCAAGAAATATATTTTGTCACTATAGGCCCCTTTTCAAGAAGTCCTTTAGCCCAAGAAATATATTTTGTCACTATAGGCCCCTTTTCAAGAAGTCCTTTAGCCCAAGAAATATATTTTGTCACTATAGGCCCCTTTTCAAGAAGTCCTTTAGCCCAAGAAATATATTTTGTCACTATAGGCCCCTTTTCAAGAAGTCCTTTAGCCCAAGAAATATATTTTGTCACTATAGGCCCCTTTTCAAGAAGTCCTTTAGCCCAAGAAATATATTTTGTCACTATAGGCCCCTTTTCAAGAAGTCCTTTAGCCCAAGAAATATATTTTGTCACTATAGGCCCCTTTTCAAGAAGTCCTTTAGCCCAAGAAATATATTTTGTCACTATAGGCCCCTTTTCAAGAAGTCCTTTAGCCCAAGAAATATATTTTGTCACTATAGGCCCCTTTTCAAGAAGTCCTTTAGCCCAAGAAATATATTTTGTCACTATAGGCCCCTTTTCAAGAAGTCCTTTAGCCCAAGAAATATATTTTGTCACTATAGGCCCCTTTTCAAGAAGTCCTTTAGCCCAAGAAATATATTTTGTCACTATAGGCCCCTTTTCAAGAAGTCCTTTAGCCCAAGAAATATATTTTGTCACTATAGGCCCCTTTTCAAGAAGTCCTTTAGCCCAAGAAATATATTTTGTCACTATAGGCCCCTTTTCAAGAAGTCCTTTAGCCCAAGAAATATATTTTGTCACTATAGGCCCCTTTTCAAGAAGTCCTTTAGCCCAAGAAATATATTTTGTCNTGTGTTTTTTTGGATCTACCTTGACCGAACCCCAACTAAAATCATCTTAGAATAATATCTACGGTCAACAAACTCTCTTTTTAAAAATATAGAACCTTCTTCGTATCAAACCTATTTAGTTTTATTCTTATAATCATGCATTTAAAATGTAATTTAAATTTTTTTTCATAGTTCTTATTATCACTCTCAAGAAATTGAACTTGTCAGTTTGTTGTTGGTTTTGTTTGTTAGATAAAAATATCGCAAAAATGTTTTTTTAAGTACTGATTTTAGTTGAGGTATTTAATCCCACGTTAATTTTATACGAGAAACGCAAGGGAATAGAATAAATAAATCTCACTAACCTACTTTATCTTAAGTTATTATTCATTATTAACGTGGAATTGAATACCACAACTAAAATCAGTATTTAAAAAATTTTTGTTAATTTCTGATATATTTTAATCTAACAGACAGAACGAACAACAAACTCACAATTTCAATTTCACCAGAGCGATAATAAGAAAAATGAAGTAAAATTTAAATTATATTTTAAATGCAAGATTATAAGAAAAAAAACTAAATGGGTTTGAAATGAAGAAGGTTTCTGTAATAATTCATTCTATATTTTTCTTATTCGTCGGACTACACTCCTGTTATTAATGATGTTTCTCCTTGGGAAGATAAGAATAATTATTTTATTTTTAAATTGGTCCATGGCATAAGAAAAAAAACAAAAGCTTCTTTTCTTCTTTGCATAACAACACTAAGATGGCCACCCAATTCCAATGACGTAACAAACGTTAAACAATGTCTCCCTCCAAGCTCAGTGACCCTTGGCGCTGGTAATGAGATTTTCTTATATTATTAATGATCTTCCACCAAGAGAGTCCATTAAAAATGGAAAATATCTGTTTTCACATTAAAGGGCCATTAAGGGCCCCTTAATCATAGGAAAACGGGTGGCTGCTCGGGGTCGGTGGTTGTTCCAAGCTCTGAAAACCTTGGGAAATATCGGCTAAGGCTGTCCCAATCCCGGTGAGGCGAGGAAGACATCGTCACAAAACTAGGACGCTTCAGATTAAATCTAAACCACCTTGCTCAAGTCTCACTCATTCAATAATACTTATTTACAAATATTAATTAAGTTTTGGTGTAACATCCCACGTAAATTTTAAACAATTAATGGGAGAGAATAAAATAAAAAATCTATCTGTCCCAGCCAGGGCACGAACCTGGATCTCCTGCTTTCCGGGCCGGTATGCTATTCATTGCACCACCGGGACGAGGTTAGACTTTCTCGTTGGTTAGACTCTCGCTTGTGTGTTAGGAATTTAATAAGTTATCGTCCCGGTGGTGAAATGGATAGAATACCGGCCCAAAGCAGAAGATCCAGGTTCGAGTCCTGGCAGAGATATTCCTTACTCACCATATTTTCTAAAATGCCTGGGATGGTGATCAATAGGCAACTTTTTCTTATTATTTTTTTCAAAATTTATCTACATATTACATATTGTAAAAAAAACAAAGTATTCTGTCATTATATCATAATGAGTAGCAAAAATTAAATTCCATGTCAATCATATGATTAGAGATGGTGACCAATGATACAACTCTCAAATGATTGGCGGACTCTGTCCCCAGGAAGTCACGGGGCCATCTTCGTTTGAGTCGACGGGGAGGGTTGTAGGGGCTGGAGTTGGAAGACAAGGTCTGTGCCAGTGGATCAGGATGGATCCACTAGCACAGACCTTGTCTGTATGGCAGTTTACTGTGGAAAAGGCTGAAGCGGGAAGAAATTTGATCCTGAACAAAAGGAATATTAAAATCGTGGTGGAGAGAGGAATTGGATACGTAATAGGGAGTATTTGCGATTATTCGCAGGGTTTTGGATTGAAAGGACTGGATTCGTTGGATGTTGGAAGGCTTGGCGGCATCCCAGATTTCTACTCCCTAAGTCCAGATTGGTCGTAATAAGGTTTTGTAGAACATCAGTTTGTCATCGATCGTAAGATTGGAGTTCCTATTCATGAGTCTGTATAGGAGTCCATTTCGCCTATTGAATTCTTGTCTTTTAATTTTAGTATGTTTCTCCCTTGTGAGTCGAGAGTCAAGATGAAACCCCAGGTAAGGAACGGAATTTGAATGTGATTAAGGAATATTGTTAAATTTTACAATTTTAGGAATGATTCTTTCGTAATTGGAAATTTACTTGAACGCATTTCGCTTCATTAATTTTTATTCTCCATTTGCTCCACCATTTCTAAGTGCTATCAAGATAAAATTTAGGTTTTCGGAAGCAGTTTTAGCATCAGGCTGGGAAGACAGGATAGACTTGTTAATTGCAAATAGAGCTAAGAGGGTACAGAGATGGGTAGGGATGTCAGCAGTGTAAAGGATAAATATCAATAGGCAAATGACAATAATAACGTAATGTAATAACAATATAAAATTTAGAGGATGTAATACTGAAAGAAACTGTGTAAATTCATCAGTATAATTTTTTTTAAATATTAAAATTAAAATTTTGGACAGACCCACGCTCAAAATTTCCATTTTTAAAAAAATTGTTAAGATTATTAAAAAAAGTAATCAATTCAAATAAATATTGAAACAAACTCACACACAGACATATATATATATATATGCATGTCTGTGTTTGTGTGTATTTTACAATAAATAAAAGTAAAAACGTATTAATTATGTTATAGCTTCTGGAACTTTTAAAATAATGAAATCAAATTTTAGTATTTATTTAGAACAGTTCCAGGATTTATCACGAATTAATTTGCTAAAATTAATTGAGGAGAAATTAGAAACATGAAAGTTTTAATATCCTCATAAGTATACTCATCACGAAAAAATGTATAGAGCAATATAAGTGTAAAGTGTAATTTTTTAAGATTAGTATTCTATATATATATATATTANTACTTTGCCAATTTTTTTAGACCCATATTCAGAATAATATTTAAAACAAATAATTTCAGTATTGGGCGGGGTTTATTAATTTTAAACTACGTAAAGTGAATTCAGTATATTTGTTTTTTTCTTACAAACCCTTGGCTTCAAATCGGATGAAGTAAATTGGATGTTTAAAGGGAATCCAAAATTTATAATCGTAATTTGAACATTTTCATTGGAATTATGAAAAAGTTTATACTAAATATCAGAATGTCATTTTCAACAATTTTTTTTATAACATTTTACGAAAAACACTTTTTGATAAAAAAAAATTAACGGATGAAACGAAGATAGGTAAGCACTTCCCCAACTCATTTTTTCTCAGTCAGTCTAGAGCCAAATTTAGTAGTTATATCTTTTACACTCACTGCTTTCTCTGAGTTGTAAATTATATTTTTTCATTTACTGTTGTTTATATCGATTTTAGTGAATATAGGAAATCTGCTTATAATATGCAGCCCTGCATGACACCCTTAAATCATTTAATCTATATCAAATGTAAAAATACACTGGAAGGGAAACAACATGACTTGTTGTAGATATTTAGGCTAAGGTTCATGAGGAACATAATTATGTTATAAGTAATATTGTATAATCTTATCAATTGTTTATTTAACAAAATCAGTCCTCCATTTTTATGAAATATAAATCAGAAGTATTTTACAATTAAATACTAAATGCTTTAAAAATAAATTTATTTGCATAATGCTTACGCAGTATTATTGGTCAGGTTCAATGAGTTTGAAAAGTTTCATTCAAATACTAATAAAATTTAATTATTTATAAAGAAGCATCATATATATTTCATTCCGCTCTTCCAGAACTTTTATGTAATATGTCGCAAACACTAAGACTTGAGTTATGTCTAATTCAGATGTGCTAAAACTGTATCAATTTACAAATAAATCTACAGACTTGAGCGAGCTTCATAGTTGATGTAGGTATCTCATGTCAGACATTTTAGAACAACGTGTCATGATTCCCCATCCTTAGACGCCCTTTGACGGACCTTTTGAAGAAGGGCATTTGACATGTGTGGTTACTATGCGATAATCGATACCCGGTATCGAACCCGATCAAAGGTAAAATGTCCCAAACAGGGGCCGTTGGCAATCTGTGAGCTCGAAATGAGGGAAATCAGGCGTGAGCGGGCAGATCGGGAGCCAGTTCGTTAGGAGCGAGCGACTGAAAACCCACCGACCGAAATCCATTTAGATCTGCTGGATCTCCTTTGAAAAGCCCGCTCAGACACACGCTCGACTTCCCCGACAAAGGAGTCGGTCCTGGGATTAGCCTCCGCAAAGAGTCAGGGGGAGTCCCCACCCCCCTTCCTACGGTAATTCCTTCCCCTACCCCCTCCACAACACTATATTATTGTAATTGAAGAGGCGACTCTGTTTACCACAGGAACCCTGACCCCCTCCCCCTCCATCCTCTCGCCGACAAAGGATTGACATGAAGAGGAAATTTAATCATGGCAAAGGAGTCCATTTGTATGAAATTATACATAATGAAACAGGACTTAATTAAGTCCCTTACTCGGAAGGTTGAGGTACTTTCTTCCCAAAGACCTACAATTAAATAATTATCTTACAATTCAAATCAGTGACATTATAATGATCTTAATTTATTAGTATTTATGAGCATCTTAGTATAACAAACAGTGTCTTACTGAGATATAAAATGCCAAACATTGTCCCAGCCAGGACTCGAACCTGGATTCCTGCTTTCCGGGCAGGTGCGTTACCATTTACGCTACCAGGACGAGATAAATTTTAACAATTTTTAGTACAAGGGAACAGGTTAAAAATTATTAAAATTTACGAGGTATTAAATACTACAAGAAATGTAATATTTATAAAATTATAAGTAAATAACGAGAGTCATTTAAACAGCTTGACAATGTTAGCTCCTTCGAACATAAGACGATATATTCGTTTGCCTCAGAGGTTAGACTATCGACACTAGTACGGGGAATTTAATAGTTTATTGGGCTTGTCTCGGTAGCGTAAATGGTAACGCACCAGCCCGAAAAGCAGGAGATCCAGGTTCGAGTCCTGGCTGGGACAGTTAGATTTTTTATTCTGTTTCCTTGCACTAAAAATTAGTAAAATTTACGTGGGATTAAATACCACAAGAAAATTAATACTCATATAATTTTATAATATATAATATAGTAAAATGTAATATCATAATATAATAAAATATAGCGCATAAGCGAATTTTTCCTTTCTTACAAAATTTAAGAAAGATAACAGCGATAAAATAGCAAAATTTGAAGTAGAGTTTTCAATATATTTGTGCTTCGAACCCACTTAAAACAAATTTTGTGTCGTAGCCTCTACAGAGCCGGTAACAGTGAAGTAATAAGTGACCGTAATTAGTAAGTTTTCTGAGGCCTCTTTGTAAACAACCACAATTAATTTATGTATACATATCTGTTAATCACCTGTAAGTAATTTATATTTTCTATTTATTTGTTTATTTATTAGTTAGTAAATGTAGTAGGTTGGATTGTTATTCGTAGATATAATTATTTGTTTGAATAAATTGACTTTCACTTTTCTTGCTTCTTAATTATTATTAACCTGTAACAAAGTATCAATACACATGATGACGATATGCATTCCAGTGTTACTTGCTGCAGTTACCCAGTACTCCAAGTGAGAGGTGCTTGTTAATCTAAGACCTGGCTTCAGATCAGGTTATCTCTCGTGTCGCACCACGAACAGTTACCTGATTTCAGTGAAGCCCGAGTAAGGTAAGTTGGTAAGGCGACGAAAGCCGTACAAATTGATCGCTGTCTGAACGGAAGACCTTCCCAAGGCGTCCTCTACCAGCAGGTCTCGGAGAAGCCGTCCTTGAGGGAAATCTACATATACATGGATGTCAGCCGCAGAAGAATATGGTCCTAACATTTACACCAAGGGATGAAACTACCCCCAGATGTCTCGAGGAATTAGAAACGTCCTTATTTCTTCCGCGTACTGACGGTTACTTTGCCAATTATTTTTTTAGAAGACCATTACTGAATCAATTTCATTTGTTTATAGGGCTAGATATTTCAATAGTTAATTTTAATCATCGACTATGCAGCTAATTGTAAACATAATTTATGTATATATCTCGACACTTTCTATTTACATTTTTGTATTTAACGTTCTTCTGCATCTACACTCTGTTAGAAGTACACTTTTTTTTCCGCATACGGTGCAGAACTGTGTGGTGCCTTTAAGCCTCCCAAAACCAACGAATACAATCCTTTCAATCCAAACGTCTAAGAATAATTGCAAACGTACCATATTATGTATCCGACTCTACACTTCATCACGATCTTATCACCACCCGCTTCACACTCTTTCATAGGAAATTCCAATTTCATGCTGAACCACATGCCGAATCCCTGTCGTCAGACTCCAATCCTCACAATCTTCTCCAACGACTAAAACGAAGCTGGCCTCACTTCCTGTGCATAAATTTTTTTTTTTTTTTTTTTTTTTATACACTTATAACTTCTCTGCCATTAAATTATAAAATTACATTAACGGAGAGTAATAAATATAGATCAATAGGCAAATGACAATAATAACGTAATGTAATAACAATATAAAATTTAGAGGATGTAATACTGAAAGAAACTGTGTAAATTCATCAGTATAATTTTTTTTAAATATTAAAATTAAAATTTTGGACAGACCCACGCTCAAAATTTCCATTTTTAAAAAAATTGTTAAGATTATTAAAAAAAGTAATCAATTCAAATAAATATTGAAACAAACTCACACACAGACATATATATATATATATGCATGTCTGTGTTTGTGTGTATTTTACAATAAATAAAAGTAAAAACGTATTAATTATGTTATAGCTTCTGGAACTTTTAAAATAATGAAATCAAATTTTAGTATTTATTTAGAACAGTTCCAGGATTTATCACGAATTAATTTGCTAAAATTAATTGAGGAGAAATTAGAAACATGAAAGTTTTAATATCCTCATAAGTATACTCATCACGAAAAAATGTATAGAGCAATATAAGTGTAAAGTGTAATTTTTTAAGATTAGTATTCTATATATATATATATTA
>KZ807145.1:212966-232220 GCA_000696205.2 Oncopeltus fasciatus
ATATATATTTATATATAATTTCTATATACTCTTATTTATGTCCATCTGATATAACATGGTAAATATTTATACTTTACACAGATCCAGGGTTAATACTATATACATCTTAACATACCATCACATCATAATAAATACAATACTTGAAACAAAAGAAGAGATGAGCATAAAACAAAATAAATCAATAATAATTTATAATCCCTTCTTTGAATATTTTTCTTTAACTATATCTTAACATGATCGAACGGTACTACTTTTAACAAAATTTCAAACATGAAAGGGATTCGTACCTTAAGAATTTTTACGATATCGATTCATTTGATGAATAATGTACGAATCATGACTGCTATAATTGCCAATGTTTGTTCCGGCCTAAATTTCAGGACTTCTTCAGGACAATGAGGGTAAGAGAGAAGAGAGAGAAAGAGAGAGAGAGAGAGAGAGAGAGAGAGAGAGAGAGAGAAAGGAGAGAGAGTCCTACTATTGGATTACTGTATCATGACCCTAAAGTCAGTCATGATTTAGTTTCCCTAGAGCAGGAGACTCTCTCCTCAACTACCCCTATTGCCCTGAAGAAGGCCTAAAACTTAGGCCTTCTTCGGGGCAATGGGGGTAATGAAGAGAGTGATAGCGCGAGAGAGAAAGGAGAGAGAGTCCTACAACTAGATTACTGTATCATGACCCTAAAGTCATGATTAAGTTTCCCTAGAGCAGGAGACTCTCTCCTCAACTACCCCTATTGCCCTGAAGAAGGCCTGAAATTTAGGCCTTCTTCAGGGCAATGGAGGTAATGAAGAGAGTGAGAGAGCGAGAGAGAAAGGAGAGAGAGTCCAACTATTGGATTACTGTATCATGACCCTAAAGTCAGTCATGATTAAGTTTCCCTAAAGCAGGAGACTCCCCCTCAACTACCCCTATTGCTCTGAAGAAGGCCTGAAATTTAGGCCGAAAGATTGGCAATAATATAAACTTTTTGTTTACTTTTTATTTCTTCAAATCGCAAAAACGAATCCCCGACCGATTCTTAGTTTCGATTTTTATTCTATTTCCTTGCATTTAATTGTTCAAAAATTTACGTGGAATAAAATACCACAACTAAAAAAATATATATAATAATAATAATAACTATCTAATAATATTTGAACCCAGTACATAAAAATGTTTAATGAAAAAGTTGTGCTGGAGAAAATGAAGAATAACATAACTATTTATGGCGTAGGCTGAATGAGCTTCCCTGAGCCATGCCAACAAATCCAATTACAGTTCTGTTATTCCTCCCCCCGTTTGTTATCAAATACTATAATCTAAACATTAAAACTTTCTTGAGACTTAAGTCAATTTTCAACTTAGTATAAATTTAAACGTTTCTCCCCATAATTGTGTCACGCTAAGCGCTTCCATAGGCGTTTAAATCTCTTTTAAGACTCGGAATATAAAGTTTTTGTAGCCTTAAAATCATAATTAGAATTCGCATCACAGACTAAGAAAATCAAGTTTTCACATCTATCACAATTCAAAATATAAAATAAAATTATAAATAATTACAGTGTATGCATCATTAATTATACAGCTCTGAGCCATTTTGATTTGTCCAGATGGCTTAGAGCTGTATAATTTTTTTATATTATGTTTATCCTGGATTAAGATAATTGCCGAATTAGTAATTAGTGTTGTATTTATAGTTTTTACTGGTTCAGAGTCTAAAAGAAAAATAAATCATGAAGATGCTTTAAATGAGTCCAAACATATATGTCATAAACAAAATACTTGTCCAATATGAAACCACGAATGAGTAATACAAGAAATGCAAGGAAGTTAGAATAAAAAAATCTTACTATCTCAGCCGGGATGCGAACCCGGACCTCCAGCTTTCCGGGCAGGTATCTTGACCCCTGCACTACCGAGGCTAGCTAGATAATCTCTTCTAGTCCCTGTACTTTACTCCGAGTCTAAAACACCAAGTAAGACTTTAGCTGTTAGTTCCTCCGAACATAAGACCAAGTCGGAGAGATTATCTAGCCTGCCTCGGTAATGTAGGGACCAGCAAACTTGCGCCGAAACCAGGAGACCAGGGTTAGAGTCCCGGCTGAGGTAGTAAGATTTTTTTTGTTCTAACTCCCTTGCATTTCTTCTCTAAAATTTAACATTGGATTAAATACCACAATGAAAATTATTACTTGAATAAGTAAGCATCTCAGAATAAGTAGCAATTATAATATTTTTTTTTGTTAGTGGATATTTCTTGTTTCAAGTTGTGTGGATTTTTCACAATTTTTAATTAAATTTGATTTTATAATTTAAGCTATTAATGAGTAGAAACATGTCAGTTACTATAAAAAGGTGAAAGAAATATAGGAAAAACTTCTTTGTTTTAAAAATAATAAAACATTTATTTGCTTTATTGAGTGAATGATTAATTTTTAGTACCATCCTGTAATAAGTTAGAGCACCAATTATTCTAGATCTACCCAGTTTGCAGATACGAGTGCTTGATAATGAGATAATTGTGACAATGAAGAATAATTTTGCAAGGGAAAGAAAATGGCTCAACAAAGAATAACTCAGAAAATGAGAGATGAAAATGAATTGACTTACTCATTCATCTTGGGAGGAGTGTAAGGTGACTGGCAACAGACAGGTACCGGATCAGCCGTCAGCCGGAGAGACTAATTGAGACGAGGAAGATTCTCTTATCGCACTTACGGTGGCCTGTACCCCAGAGAGACGGGTGATGTACGACGCCCGACCGTAAAACTGAAACTTAGACAAATCGGCGTCTTGCAGTGCGACCGTTAATCACGGGGGCACTCTGTACGCCCGAACGATTCATCAAGGGATATTATTAATCAGGCAGCACTGTATCTCGCCAACGGCCCTGTGTAAATGACTCTAAATGAACTTTAAAGAGATAAATTACCGTATAGATTTCGCGGGCGGGGTATATACGTGCCGTCCGCTCGCCATTTTCCAGACACAAAAGCCTTGTCAGAGGCCTTTTAGCAATGCTAATTGTGATTGGCACTACTGTCCATTCCCTTTACCCGTGATAATTGTTCCCTGAATCATTAAAGCCGTCATTATATCCAGCAGTATATGAAAAAAAATTATGAGATAAAAAACTCAGATGCTAAATAAAAATTGTGTCAACTAAGTGTACTTCCGCACTGCCTGGTTTAATATAACGGACAACAGCGCTCTATTGTTGCTAATAGCAAGATAAAATTAATATATTTCTAATAATTCAGCCCCATAGGAGTCCAAGGGAGGGGGGGGGATATATTTAATTATATTCAACAAGTGAAGGACTGTCGGAATAACTGAGTTGTCGGAATATCTGCCATTGTTTAGAATTAGAAATTTTTACTGACTGCCTGATTTCATCCCACTTAAGAAATAATGGTATCAACTAAGACTGGATATTTTTATGAGATGCAAAGTGACACAATGCCAAAAAATGTAGACAAATTAATTTTTGATTGAAATCAGTTAAGGGGGATGAGAGGTTAAGAAGAACAAAATATAAAATGTCTTCGTTTTAATTAAAACATCGGAAAAATTGTATTGAACTCGATAGGCGTAATAATTAATTTCCTAACGTTTACGTTTAACATGAACTTAATGAAAAATGCTAATGAAATGAAAAACTTGAACGAATTTTTCTTCATTGATTTTTATTCTCCATTTTCCACACCATTGTTTAATTTTTTCGAGGTGATCTTCTAGGTTTTTAGAATCAGTTTTAGGATCGGGATGGGAGGACAGGATAGCTTTGTCGTCCGCAAATAGAGCTAAGAGGGTACTTGAATGGGTAGGGATATCAGCAGTGTACAGGATGAACAGGATAGGTCCAAGCACACAGTTTAAATTTAAAACTAGTTTATCAATTATTTATATAAAACAAGTTTATCAAAATATTGATGGCCTTGGAGCTTTATTATCTTATTTATTGATTTTTATTTTTCATAAACTAATATTTTTTTTCATTTTTTTTTTAATGATAGTATCCTTTCTTCTTGCCTTTACTTTAATATGAGGTTTTGAATGAAAATTATTGGTAATATCACAAAGTTGTCCCATAACACATATTTCACGATTACCAGCCATTCTGCTTCATTCGGTAGTAATCTTTAGACTATTTGGGCTTAAAGAGCCTCACCAAAGGAAATTAATTTAACGACTACACATTGGATAATTTTCTCAGAATATTGTCTTGAGTCTTGATTATTCAAAAACTCTTGCATGTACTTTCATGCCTTAAGCAGTACAGGGTTGAAGTAGCCCCCTGAAGCTATTATTTTATTAATAATTGCCCCTAATAGTGTCCCTCCCCTCTGAAGCAACCCCTCACCCTCCTCCCACTTAATTTAGCCATGTAATAGTGGTTCCAGCCACTCAGAAAAGGGAAGGCCACGAATAATTTTCACGAATCATTTAGATCGGTGCTCGAGCACTTCCAGGCTCTTGGCTCTTTTCCTAACAGGGCCTCTCAACTGAATAACATGCTTAATCCCATCCGTTATTCGATTCGGCGGGGGCTTTAACTTAAATGGAAAAAGTTGTCTTAATAGGACGATTAGCCTTCAGCAGCGCCCTCTGGATATTAAGGTAGTTGTGTGCTAGCTTGAGCGCTTAACTTGATCACAATATTACACTTTGCACGACCGAGGAGTTATGTCTGCTAACTCCTCCCTCAGAGAGGCCAAAGTACAAATGACTTAAGCTCGCCTCATGTCTCCTTCCTTTCCCTGGAGTGAAATCAAAAGTCGTTAGAACTCAGCAGACATCCTTTGGATAAATGTAGCCGTTAAAAATATTTATAAATATATGTGCGATTCTTTTTTACGAAATCAATTCATTATACCATATAAAATGCTTTCGGCAACACATTAGGTGATTCCAATTTTTTTTCTATACCTAATAAATATTATGTTATATTGTAAAAATAAATGTATGTATTTAAACGAGAAAGGTAGCAAAGTGACACTTAAATGGATACCTAGTCACTGGGCAACTACAGGCAATGAAAATGCGGACGCACTAGCAAAGAAAGCGATAAAAGATGGTGAGATGTACTCAAAAGTCACCTTGAATGATGTAAAGGCACTAGTTAAAAATTAGTTCTTAACAAGTGGGAAAATATATGGTGGTCAACCAGAGACAACAAGTTACGCGAGATAAAATCTACTCCGAGGGTATGGTCCAGTTCCATGTAGTGAGAAGTGGTATTAGCCAGACTAAGAATAGGACTTACTTTTGGCTATATAATGGCAAAGGATAACCCACCCATTTTTGAGGTCTGTTAATAACTTCTAACCATTGAACATATATTTACAGAGTGCCTAAAATATAAAGAAACAAGGAATAAATATAACTTAAATGGGACTCTAGACGAAATTCTATTGGACGACGATAAAGTCATCGACTCTGTAATGAACTTTCTGAAAGAGAGCAGGCTATTAAATGTTATCTAGATGCATTATTAGTATGCTTCTTTTCCATTCTCTCTCAATGTTTTCTTTATTTCAAATTTCATAATTTCCAAACGCAAAGAAATTACTATGTCCATCCACATAATAACTATTCGCATTAACAATACATTATACCTCACTATGACCTATTGCTAAGAAATTCTTCTTGAAAATATCTTTCCGCTTTTAATAATATCTCCTTGGTGTTAATGAAAAGTAGACACGCCATTAAAAAAAATTTATAAATATTATTTTTTTGTGGTACTTAATCCAACGTAAATTTTAATAATTTTTAGTGCAAGGGAACAGAAAAAGAAATTTAACTGGAGTTATATTAAAAATCTACGGAGATATAGACTCTCAACACTAGTGCGGAGCATTCAATAACTTATCAGACTTGTCTAGGTAGCATAAATGGAAAATGAACCGGCCCGGATAGCAGAAGATCCAGGTTCGAGTCATGGCTGGGACAGTTAGATTTTTTATTCTGTTCCCTTGCACTAAAAATGGTTTTTTTTAAATTTATGTATCATGGTAATTTAATTAAATTTATGAATGCAGTTGCGAATGAGGATTGCGTCATCTCGCAGTAAAAACTGCATTTTAATAATATTTGCTTCACATTTCCACCTTTTATATTGCATTTTCATGATTTTAAAAAAAAATTATTTATTTTGAGTAAAAAACATAAATACTGCATTAAATCTAAGAATATAGTTAAGATTTTTAAAAAAATTGCAATTTTAGCATTTCGAAAAGTTCAATATACTTTAGATAAGGTTTACATTTGTTGTCTATTGAGTATAAGTTCAAGATTACATTTATGGGAGGGTTTCTATTACCCAGAGTGCCTTTATGCCGACATACATACCCGGAATGCTCCGACAACGGCTGATAAGGCAAGCTGTTATCAGCAATATTCGGAATATGGGCGGCTTCCTCTGCGGTCAGGAACGTAAACCAGCTTCCTCAGGGGGGAGGGGGGCGTATAAAGTCTGCAAGGCTAAGGAGTCTTATCTTAAACGAAATCTCTTCGTCCGACTTAGCTATTGAGGAAATATTGATTCCTCACAAGTATCCGAACTTTACGGCCGACCTCTGAGGGAAGAAAGGTAGCACGAATCGGATTTAATATACTCCCAGGTAGTTCTTTAAGGATTGACGAATATAGTTTTCTCTAATCGAATATATATATAATTGGATGGTCAGTGGTAATTAGAAAGAGAGAATAAGGATAGCTACAAGAAAGCAGATAGGCTGAAATGGGGCACTAAAGAATTTATATACACTGCTTCATTTAGAAAAGAGGGAAAGAAAAACTTAAAAGCAGATGGCAGGATGATGTGCAGAAGGATGCGAGAATGTGGAGATATAAGAGGAACATCTAGAATAGAAAAGGACAAGATGAAGTGGATCGTTCTGGAGTTAAGTCTAGAGTTGTAGACAAGAAGTCAATAATTGATTTCTCAATTGCCCCATTGGGTTTATGAAACACAGCATGAGAGAGTTAATATTAATTATTTTCACTCCTTAAAAAGTAACCTTCAGGACAGGACTCGTAATACTAAGCTTGCGAAGCTTGAACAAGGATTCCTTCAGACAAAGAAGTACTTTAGAAAAGCATCGGTTTTTAGATAAAGATAGATAATTGGACGAGTAAAAAACAAAACAATCTTCAAACTAATTTATCTATGATATATATAATTTTCTGAAGAGATCGCCTTCATTGATGTTTATATTTTTAAATATAAAGCTTGTATTTATTTAAATATGTCTAAATAAAAATGTAACAAATTTATTTATTATTACAGTTAAAAGGTTATAATTACTTTATCTGAAATAATCGTATGTAATTAGTATACATACAATTCTATGGAAAACAATTATGATACTTAGAATGTACGCAACTTAATTGCAACTATACAACCCCTAAATACTAGACTATTGTGCTCATTGTATCCTTGTTGCATTGTTATGTGCAGTGCTGAAGGACAATGAGTGGTTAATGAGCTGAATACTGCCTTGTTTTCTCATGTGGACTGCAGCCCGCGAATGTTGCAATCAAGCTGTATTTGTTTCGTTGCAAATGCAGTGAATTCTATTTAGTTTCAATGCACCAATTAGATGGCGGGGCGGAAGACCTCTGTTGAAATCCCTGGAATGGACAACACCCGGAATCTTCATTCATCACCTGGAATTCACTGTTAATTACATATAACTAATTAATTAGCGCCTGTCGCCAAAGCTTTGCATTTCCCGGAGGAAATATCCCATGTACTGTTTACATAAATACTAGAAGGGTTGAATCAGATAGAACGAGTAAAAGCAGGCTGGAGCTTGAGTTTATCTGCAACCCCATAGAAAATTAAAATTGTTGTTCCTTGCAACATTCAGTTAAACTCAATAAAACTGATCACAGATTTTATTGCTAACCATTTCAATATATCGAAATTATTACTGGGAATGGGCCCCTCACTACAATGAATGTCAATCATGACAATCAATAGCGTCTTTACGCCTGTGAATTAGCTGTGTTTCTGTTATACCATTATTTTTGTTTTGTTTTTTTTGTTGTATTTTTACATTATAAAGGGAATGACGATTTGAATATGACACATGCTAAGGAACAAATGTGGCTGTTGGATCGGTTAAATAAAGATAAAAACACTTGTCATTTTACAATTTTTCGTACTTTCGCAAATAGTTTTTATTACCATGTGTCTCGTTTCGATAGTTTACCTGTTGCATATAACCTCTTCCAATTATAATAATTAAAACGATATCCAATGGTTTTATATACATTCCAATTGATACTTTTCCCACAGAGAGTACCTATGGTCTTTGTCAGTTTGAATTCCTCGTCCAACCTTAAACCTATTTAATTCTCGCTCCAGTACTTTGACATACTCAGCAATATTGCATTTCCATCAAAGCTCATCATGCATTACTTGCAAGACTTCCACGCCCTCAGCCACATTTTCCTCAACTTCCCCAAGGCATCAGCCCCGATAACCGTCTATTCAAAGGGTATCATGTATCAATCAAATGGATTATTTAAAATCGGGTAGGGAATATTATTTTCTGTCTTCCTCTTATAAAATGGTATTAGGCACTAATTAGACACTATTCTAATTTTGTAAATTATTTACCAGGTATAGTTCTTGTTGAGATCCAACAAGCTCTATCTATCGATACAATTTACAATTATACGTCAATAATATTAATGAGGTTACGGAGAGGAAGGTATTGAGTTTCTGAAAATCGGCTCTTCAATTCTGCAGAATACAATGTTTTCAAATTCACGCCAAACATATAGCATAGAACATATATATTTTTCAAAAAACCCATATGTTTTATAGGAAACACTGGATTCCTAGATAAATATTAATTTATCATACCTTCTATTGTCCGTCCTCATTGGTTTCTGCAAACCATCTTCTGTTGGCAAAGTTCTATATTTATTGGTGGTGGAAATAACCTTTTAGATTATTTAAATATTAATTTAGTTGTGGTTTATTATCCCACCTAAATTTTAAACAATTAATAAGAGGGAATAGAATAAATAATCTATCTGTCCCGGCCAGGACTCGAACCTGGATCTCCTGCTTTCCGGACAGGTATGTTTCCATTACACCACCGGGACGAGCTAGATAACTTATTAAATTCCCAACACACTAGCGAGAGCCTAACCCACCTCCAGGTTGGAGTCCTGGCTGGGACAGATAGATCTTTTTATTCTATTCCCTCTCATGAATTGTTTAAAATTTACGTGGGATTATAAACCACAACTAAATTAATATTTATAAATGAAAATAACGAGAATCAGTAAACAGCCAGACAACGTCCTTCGAGCATAAGACGGTGTTATCGTCTTTCTCGTGGGTTAGGCTCTCGCTGGTGTGTTTGGAATTTAATAAGTTATCTGGCTCGTCCCGGTGGTGTAATGGAAACATACCGGCCCGGAAAGTAGGAGATTCCAGGTTCGAGTCCTGGCTGGGACAGATAGATTTTTTATTCTAATCCCTCTCATTAATTGTTTAAGACTAGATTCCTAGATTTAAAAGAGACTTTAAAGAGATAAAAAGTACTCATTGACCACAAGCAATCAATTGAACGGTTAAAAGTATTAGAAGTATAAAGTCATTCTTCTATTAGAGAGAAAATAGAGATATTTTGAAGGCATTAATTTGTTATAAAATGAGATATAACAATATGGAATGTATTTAACTTTTTATTTCATTAAGTTAGGAGCTACTATAAAAATGCGATTTTATTAACCTAATTATTAAATAATACTAAAAACATATTAATCTTACTTAAATAAAATAGCCTATTGCTGTAATTGTTATATTTTTTATTACATCAAGTCCTATTAAATCGAAACTTAAAATTGCATAGCTAAGTTTCTACGAGACACACCCACTTGTAGGCCGATAACCTATGGGGAAAACCCGAAAAAAAAAAAATATTTATTTTTAAAAGCCTCTCACGTATCTCAAGCTTAAAGTAAGAAAATTTCCCGTATATCGTTAGAGGAAGATCATTGCTCTGATATGATAAGACTTATATGATCTGGAAAAGGCAATAAGGGTCTAAGTTGTGATTACTTCTTTTAGGTAAGTTTTTAGTAAGAATATTACAGAATATAAGTTTTAAACATATATTATCCACTTATAATTACTATAAATTTTTGGGTTAACGTAAATTACTATCTCCTTAATTTAATTTATTACTGAATTTGTTTAGTGCTCACAGCGGACAATTTTATTTTTATTTTTTCTGTGCTTCTGTTTGTAATTACCCAGGGGGTTTCCTGAAGAGCTTTTGTTTTGCTAGGGAACCCCCAGCCGTGATTTGTTACCTTCCTTCAGTAGGGAAAAATTCGGCAGCCAGAACGGTGTGCTGTCGACACACGCCTTCTCTAGTGTGCCCTGAGTTGAGAATAAATAAATCCTTAAAATGTATTTCCCCCTTGGGCTTATATGGCCTGTTGCGGGTCCGGTTTGGTTCTAATAATACCAGTGATATTAAAAATTATTGTATTTATTCGTCCTTTAAATTCCGCTTTTCTAAAATGCTTCAAATCACATAGAAGCTTTTCTGAAAAAAAAAATAAAATAAATAAATAAATAAATAAATAGACTGTTATATCTTCATCGNCGGTCTGTTAAATCCCGTTACTTTTCTTGGGAGTTGTCCCATATATATATATATATATCCACAAACGTAGAAATAAAGTAATGGACAAATTATTTACAAGAGATAAATCCTCGAATGGTTCGTTTTTAATAAATGTACATAGTCATCTTGGGCATTTAAGAGAGTTTATTGTTAAATTAAAGGAATTTACTGGTACAGGGTGATCCTGTGATTATGATTGTGCAATCTGGTTACAAATGAGGTGACCTCATTATTCCGGGATTAGCGGTGAAATTATTAAGGGGTGAGGGGCGGGGTGATAAGGAGATTTAGCCAATGCCCGCCGACTAGCGAGGGGTGGGGGTGGGGATATCTCGCTCTTCCTTCCCCGGGAAATGGCTATACCCCCTCTTGGAAACACTTACTGAACTTCATTGCTCTCTCAGCAGAAAATAACGAAACAGTTTATTTCAAGTAATTAAAGTTTAAAACTTATAAAAAAACAATAACCTTGATTGTGATTGCAGCCATAAACAATTTATGACCTATATATTCATTTCTATTAGGGGATGAGTTTCTCCCAAATACAATTTTGGAAAATATATTTCTACATTTCGAATACTAGGTAAACAAAATTAGGCTTCTGATCTTAATCACTTAAATTGATTTCAATATTGGGTAGAGTTCACTGACGATAACTAGAAAGTAGTGGGGAAAGGTTTTGACTATTTTTACTAACAATTTTGCTAATTCTCATTAAATCCAAATTTCACTAATTTCTCATTTAACGAATGATAATTCCAATGATTCCGCATTGAGGAATTAAAAAAGTAAATTATAGTAGTATTAGATCATTGAAGGGCAATCAACTTCTAAGTTATTACGCCCTATAAATACCCTTTAATATTTTTACTATAAATTAGTTAATAAAAGACAGGAATCAGGATTATTTCGACCACTATAACAACCTAAATTAATGGATTTTTTTTTATTTAAATATTATTATTATATATTTAATAAATTATAATAAATAAATTATTATTAACNGAAATTCTTCTTGAAAATATCTTTCCGCTTTTAATAATATCTCCTTGGTGTTAATGAAAAGTAGACACGCCATTAAAAAAAATTTATAAATATTATTTTTTTGTGGTACTTAATCCAACGTAAATTTTAATAATATTAGTGAAAGGGAACATAATTAAAAATGAAACTGTCCCAGCCAGGACTCGAACATGAATCTCCTGCTATCCGGGCCGTGAGATCAGGATAGCAGGAGATCCAGGTTCGAACCCTGGCTGGGACAGTTAGATTTTTATTCTATTCCCTCTCATTAATTGTTTAAGATTGAGTAATTCTTCTTTCCGATGTCTAACTAAGCGAAAATAGAATATTAAATATAAATCAATAGTGAAATACAATTGCTTGCACATACTTCATTTGAGAACATTCTCTTACTAAATTTTATATTTTACAGCCACCTGAACCTGATAAATTGGGCTACATTTATGAATACGTTTTATGAAAATGTAAAATAAATTCTTTAGTGATTAAACAATTAATGAGAGGGAATAGAATAAAAAATCTATCTGTCCCAGCCAGGACTCGAACCTGGATTTCCTGCTTTCCGGGCCGATATGCTATCCATTATACCACCGGGACAAGCTAGATAACTTATTAAATTCCCAACACACTAGCGAGAGTCTAACCTACGAGAAAAACGAATACATCGACTTATGCTCGAAGGAGCTGACATTATCTAGCTATTTATCGACTCTCGTTGTTTACGTTTTATTTTCATTTATAAATATTAATTTAGTTGTGGTTTATTACCCCACGTAAGTTTTAAACAATTAATGAGGGGGAATAGAATAAATTTCCTCGCATAAATATAATTCTTTCGAATCAATTGTTTAAAATCTACGTGGGATAATAAAAAACAACTAAATTAAAATTTATTTCTTAAGTGATTATGTATTTCTTTTTTTTAAACATTGGGTTAGGATTGTTTTTTTTTAACTCCATTTTAAACATAAATAGAAGCACTTTTAAACATAAAGAGAATTTGTTGGGGTTCTGTCAAGGTTGCCAACCTTGGGAAGAGAACTTGACCGAGAGGATAAGTTTGGGCGTCTTAGGACTGGCTCTGAACTGAAGTCTTATTGGGCCGGCTTTATCGGTAAGAAAAGCCTTCTAAGTGCAATAGATGTTTAAAACAGGGTGGAAACTTGTAGGTATTCCTTCCCACCTCGATACTAACTGGTTAAAAGAGACGTAATAAAATTAATTTTTATTTTTAAAATGATTTAATGAGAAAAACTATTGAACCAAATCTATTCTAGTTATTATGCGTACACTTACTTACTTACGAATAGTATGATTTTAAATAATAATAGAAAATTAGTATTATTAATCGACGGTTTTAAAAATGTTTCATGACATACATATATCATGAAACATTTTTCTCAAAATGAAAGTGTTTTTCATACAGTTCTTCAAAGATAATAATGTTACAAACTACATTTCACATTTTAGATTCATTTTTTTGTGTGTGTGTTTAGTAGAAACAAAGATATTGACAACTTTTTGAATAGTTATTTTTCAAACTCCAATTTCATCCTAAACCATACGCCCAATCCTTGTCTACGGACTCCAATCCTCTCCGGCGACTAATACGGAGATGGCCTCGCGACCTCCTGGGCCATAATGTTTAAACTTATTGGGAGTGGGTACAATATGCCCCGTCTCCCTGCACAGTGATGATTATTATTTTTTATATTATTTTATTTTACTATTCATTTTTATTTATTGAACATATTTCTCATCAAATTACTAGATGTTAACTCACAGAATGTAGTAAATAAAGATTTATTTATTAAAAATATAATAGTTTTTTTTTCAAAATTCTCTTTCTCTCTCTCGGCCGCTTCACGTCTGTACATCTTGCATTTCGCAGTCCACTTCTTCATATGCCATTCGGTCTGTTAAATCCCGTTACTTTTCTTGGGAGTTGTCCCTCCTCTATCCTCCGAACTTGTCAATGGCTCTTTCAACCAGCTTCAGAAAAGACAAATTACCTTCATGGCGGGGACCTGTTTCAGAAGCCTCCAGACACCATTTTCTCAGTATCCTCCTTCCAAAAATGTTTTTTTTTTTTTTTTTACTTTCTCCATGACCCAACACCCAGAGCCAATTAAGTTATTATTTGCTTAAATAGATTTTATAAAATTTTTTAAGGATTATTATTCATTGTTAATCCGTCGTTTCCTTGCTTATCAACTTGAACTATATGCTTTATAAGTCCGTAATAACATTACTAGTATTTTAAATATGCTTTCCATTATTATTAGAGATGTTATTTTCGGAACTTATGATGTAATTTTTTTTCGAAATTAAAGCAGTCTACAATCCAGTTGTGAAGGGGTAATGAGGTTAAAGGACATATAGTCGGTGGTTTGATAAAATTTGTATTACTGTGTAAGCCTACGTGAACAAAATTTGTATTGTTTCCAAACAAAAATAAACATCTGCCGAAAGAAAAAGGGATTTTGTTTTAAAACGTGGCTGAAGTTGAAGAAAATGTGCAAAACTTTATAAAAAGACTCTGAGATTTGAAGTCTCTCCCAGACTCCTTCAGCTGGAGGAATCCTCAAAACCACAATTTTCGACCTCAGATCTTGATACAGTATTAGATCCTGACCTTGCTTACTAAGCAAATCAGCGGGATGTTTACATTTAATAATGGTGTGAAGCTCACTGTGCTTATTCAATCAAGTGGTGCACAGAACCATACAAAATACTGAACCTAAGGGCAGATAAGCTCCTAGAGCAGGGTGCTTCTCGGCTAGTCTGATGACATTGTGATTATAGGAAGGAATACTGCAGGGCTACGGCAAATCCTAAGCTGGAAAAGCTTCAGATGAATGAGACGGCGACAGAGTACACGTTGTATTCATGTTCGGAAGGAAGGAGATCGAGAAAACTTTGTATTGACGTGTCGTTCAGGCCGTGTGAGTTTTACCTAACTTGAAATTAATGTTAAACAGAGAAATGAAGAAACGTGACGAAACTCGGAGAAGAATTATAGCAAGCAATAAATGGTACCACGTCCAATCTCAGGTATTGAGATCAAAACTTGTCAATTTTTACAAAAATCCAGCTGCATAAACCGCTAATCAAGTGGGTAGCCATTGTGCAGAAACCTCTATACTTGCAGATAATCTGTAACTATAGATACAAAGATTTATCTGTGGTACAGTACACACACAAGATACATGTAAGAGAGACACATGTAAGCAAAGGTATTTCTGACAATGTAGAAGTTAGACTTTAGTTGATTTGCATTCCAGAGGGAGTAAAAGGTATTGCTCAAATTGTATAGAAGGAATATCAGAAGGTACATTTTAGTAGTTATAGAGAAAATATATTATTTCAGTAGATATTCGCAAGAAGATATATTATTTCAGAAAAGAAAATGAATATTGTCTTGCAAATATACCACTTATACGTCCGTATAGTGTGGGGATTCATTGAGCAATTCTTAAATATTTTATTTGGTTGTGGTTATTTATCCCACGCAAATTTTAAACAATTAATGAGAGGGAATAGAATAAAAAATCTATCTGTTTAAAATTTACGTGGGATAAAAAAACCACAACCAAATAAAATATTTATAAATTAAAATTAAATAAAGTAAATGACGAGAGTCGACAAATAGTTTGACAATGTCAGCTCCTTCGAGTTTAAGACGAAGTTCTCGTCTTTCTCGTAGGTTAGGCTCTCGCTAGTGTAGAGGGAATTTAATGAGATATCTAGCTAGTCCTTGTGGTGTAATGGCTTAACACACCGGCCCGGATAGCAGGAGGTCCAGGTTCGATTCCTGGCTGGGACAGATAGATTTTTTTATTCTATTCCCTCTCATTAATTGTTTAAGATTGAGTAATTCTTCTTTCCGATGTCTAACTAAGCGAAATATATCACTTTTGAATGAATTTTGGATGTGTCTTTCGACTTTACATTTCATTTTAACATCTTAATCTGCTAAATAAAATATTTCTTCTATGTTTTGCCTGGATTTGTTATTTCTCCTCGTCCGCTTTGTTTACTTTTATTCGATCGAAATTTTGGTTTTATCACGTTCTATGCTCACTCACAATTTTAATGAAACCATTTATTTCTTACAGACTTGGTCTTTAGACAAGCAGAGAATTTATCCATTGGGGTTATTCTTTTTTTTTTTTTTTAATGGCTGTTTATCTGGACGCGTACATTTTAATTTAGAAGCGCTAAAGAGTCGTTTTCTTAATGAAATTAGGCAAATCAATTTTAAATATAAAATAGACGTTTAAGTTCGTTTTATTGAGCGAAATGGGGCAAACAGGAGTTTGGAACTAACTGAAATGCCAAGTCGAGTTTAAAAGTCTTTTCGCCTGCAGCGGAGGTAATATTGAGTTCGGAATAATGAAACTGAACAGAGATTTATTTATTCATAAACGATACATTGTACAGGCGTACATTATATTACGCGAGATTACATGTCAAGGTGAGTTCAAATACGAACATTCAGCTACGAAGCCCAGGAATTCGTTTATTTTAGGAAGTTAGTTCGTTACGAAGTTTTTAGTCTATAGACAAAAATTCTACTACCCTCTACTGCTTCTTATCAATCCCAAGAGTCTTCCCCTTGAGCCTGCCGTTATCATTATTTATTTCTTCGACTTTCAGCTTTTCTTTACGTAAATGCCTTCCATGCCTTCCCTGTCCCTACTCTTAGAAATTCTTACAAGAGGTCGCGCCTATGATACAACAGTACTGATCGCTGCCTATATTATCAATTTTAAATGTCCTCGCTCATTCAATATCGAACTTATGACCTAAATATGTTACATAATATGAATAAATGGTTGATATTAGCCCCATGCAAAAAACTTCAAGTGCCTTTATGTATAATCTTGTTATATATATAGAGGAATATATATATGATCTGAGAATGAAATGCACTTATCAATACTGTTTAATTTATCAACCATACTAATGTATTCATTTAGGTAACCTATGACTATTTTTATTTCATGCGACCTTGAATATATTCTTTTTAGCAGATCATAAAAAAATACATTTGTCTTCCTCAGATTTACACCAAGTTAATTACTATTTAATTAAAGAATGCCCAATACAGATGGTAGAAGATCTTGGTTCAAAATCAATAAATTATTCCATCCTTTTTATCCGAAGATATCCAGTTCCAAAGCTCGCGGTCATAACAGCTGTAATAAATTTAAAAAAACCCTTTTAGTTTAGGATGCCAAGTCCAGCCAATCATACTTCCCGTAGGACAAAAATGTTTATTTTAATATTAACAGCCATATTATCAGTAAATTTAACGCGACTGTTCTGTATTACGTTCGATGTTTAACATGATTTTGCTTTTTGCTTATTTCAATTCCACTAGGCCCTTGCATATTTCCGTTTTTTACTTTAAACAGAAGAAAATCATGATTGTCTAATAGCTCATAAAATAAAATCAATATTTTTGTTTAAGTCCTTATCCGCACAGTAATTATTTTAAACTTGTAAAGTAGCGTACCTTACTTATGCTATCTTTATATTAACATCATCAACATAATCATTTAATACCGTTTACCTCTTTGAACAGTGTGCGGTAAAAATCCCCCAACGAGCAATGGATGCCCAGAGGGGAAGCACTAGGGTGTTTCGTGACACGCGGCACACTTAAGAGTGTGGTCAGCACACCGATCTGATCGCTTGATATTTTAAGTTTCAATGAAGAGTGTTGCCTAATTCATAATGGGTGTTCCCACCAGAAATCCTCGGTTTACAGAAAATGAGCAGATAAAGAAAATAACTTACTTTTTAAAAAAATAGTTTAAGATATTAAGATTAATTTTGATTTTATTTAAAGTCATGAACATTTGATCCAGGTGCACGACGTCCTCTCCTGCCTTTATGATAGGTAGCCCTGAAGATGGCTTACATGTTGGTCAAAACTTCGGAAGTTAATTCAAAAATACACATATTAATACACATTGTATTTTTTGGAATTACCTTGACCGAATCCCAACAAATAAAACATCAACTAAGATAAGTTTTGAATCTCATACCTACGGCTCAGGAGTCCAGCACTGTAAACGCAGAACCCACGTAGCTCTCTTATATACAAAGATTTATCTGTGGTACAGTACACACACAAGATACATGTAAGAGAGACACATGTAAGCAAAGGTATTTCTGACAATGTAGAAGTTAGACTTTAGTTGATTTGCATTCCAGAGGGAGTAAAAGGTATTGCTCAAATTGTATAGAAGGAATNATATATAAACAAAAGACTTTTGAGTAGATAATATAATCGATTATTCCTGTTTCTCTCGCCATTCATAACACCCCTCCTGCTACCATCAAGGTTTATATATGTAATTTCTTTTAGACCTATCAGACGAAGCGACCCATAAACCATTCACAAAAGTTGAGGTATTATCGCACACGCGCAACTATTAATGATGAAACCAGTAATGATTCCTTGAAACATAAAGATTGGTTAAAATCAGATTTTACATTTTTCTAGCTTTGTCATAGTTACATGATACTTTATAGATATTAAAAGCCATGATAATGGTACATGAATATTACTTTGCTACTGTTTTACAACATAAATCACAAGGTATTTTTTTTTTATTTATTGTTTTATTAACTGTCAGTTTGTATTAAAAGGGGATTTCAAAAAATGAAGAACGGGAAAAGCCAAATGAACAGTTTCTAGAAGTTGGAGTGAGGCGCTAAGTCATTTTTCCCATTTATTTTTCCTCGTCCTCCCTTTTATCCCCATTTCATTATTACTTCTTATATATTATCTTTTTTTCCCTCCATTTAATTTACATGAGTATAAAAACAAGGAATAATACCAGGAAGAGGGAGGGGGTAGCTTCGTAGGGTGCAGATTCTCATCTATGGAGGGGAAGAATCCTCTTAATTTAGATAAAAATATGTTTTCCGACCCTCTCCCTATCTTTTGCCGTCATTGTTCTTATATATATTTCAGAAGAGAGAGAAAAAGCCAGGACCTCAAAACTTCTCCCTACTTTATGACCTTTCCCTCAGGAGAAGGGATAAAAAGAATTTGATTTTGCTCTCTAGTTTAAGTTATACCACACGTTTATTTATCTATCAGCACGATCTGACGGAAGTTTAAAAACACTTTTACTAAAAGAAGACAAGCGGTAGCACAATCTTCAAACTAGGAGATCAGGTTCGCTATCCACTGCGCAAAACAAGACGGTTAATTTACGTAGGTCCAGTGAAACCGACATTTCTTTTTATAAATTTATTAAGAATAATAAATGTAAGCCAAGTAATTCAATACGTAAAAACGAAAAATCAGATACAAAATGTAAATTAAAAATGAAAATTCAAAGTCAAGCTCAAAAGCAAATCTCGAAGAAATCCTTATCTAAAGCAAGAATGCGCAATTGTTAACGCAGAAGAACAATAAATTAAAAATTATTTTTATTAGTACCCACTAACTAAATAAATAAATAAATTTTCATTACTCCATTTCCTATGTGACTGCACTCCATTTCTTCTCACTACACTATTCTCAATGTTTAAAAAAAATTTTGCCCCAAAATAATAATAT
>KZ807145.1:240047-252337 GCA_000696205.2 Oncopeltus fasciatus
TATATATATATATAAGAACTCTTTAATTTACTAGTTTTACAAGTGAGTGAGGACTTGAATACAGCAGGGTGATTGGGCTGAAAGATTGCAGAGTCATCCCTTGATGGGGGGTGGTCACAATTATTTCCAGACGACTGGAGTGGACGTCGGTCGAGGTCTTTACTGGAAGCAGGGGCAGATCGCCAATAGGGGTGAGGGGGGGTGAGGTTGCCCCTAAGCCTGACCTGAATACTCTCCTTCTGTCCTTCTGGAGAGCCATCGAATCACCTGCAGTGTCCTGGCGATTAGGATCCGGGTGTGGAATGTCTGCAGTCGCCGCACGTCTCTCCTGCTCTTTTATCTCGAAGATGGTTTCCAGGGTGCGCTTGTTTCTTGACTAACCTCCAGCGACTACATCAAAAGCCATCTTCGACCGCATTACGATGGCCAATCGGAACTGCTTCAGCAAGTGTTATTTTTCATGTAGTTCGGAAAATGTTTTTTTCGCTCATTTGAAAAGCATCAACTCTCAAGCTGAGGTTGCAATCAAAAACGATTTTGAATTTTATAATCAAAGTTAGAAGAATATACTTCTGTAGTAGCAGGACATAAGTGTAATATAATACTCAAATCGAATTTCAGGAAGGTTTTGAAGTTTAATTTTCCTCATCAGGATCACCATGAACATTTAAGAGATCTCAATCAATTAAAAATACAAAAACAAGACACATATACAGGAAATAAATTAATGAAATCGTCAGAACCAATAACAATATACTATTTAACGAAAACAATTTTTTATTATTATTTATTTATTTTTATTTTTTTTTTTTTTATTTTTTTTTTTTAGAAGCCTACGTGAACATACAATCAGAATAGATAACTTAAAGAGGTATTGTCTTCTTTCAGGGAAACATTTAACATTTTTTGTGACTCGGCAAACATTGGTAGAGATTTTGGCTAGGAATTTTTGACGCATCCAAGCCCGGACCTCGCCTCTTCTATTTACCATCTCTTTCGTTCTCCACAGAACTCCCTTAATCGTGAAAGGCTATTTATCGAAATAAGCTTATGAAAACCATTCGGCTCAGTTTTCAGCCTATAAGTCTCACAACTTCTACAGAGAAATAATAATAATTTTTTTTAATTTAAAAAAAAATTAAAATTCTGTTCAGTAATAGATTTAATGTTTTGATCGTTTATCTTTCACTACTTTTTTGAGAAAAAAAATTATTATTATAAACATTATTTTTTGTGGTATTTAATCCCAAGTAAATTTTACTAATTTTTAGTGAAAGGGAACAGAATAAAAAATCTAACTGTCCCAGCCAGGACTTGCTTTAGGATTTGGTCCTGGCTGGGACAGCTAGATTTTTTATTCTGTTCCCTTTCATTAAAAATTAGTAAAATTTACTTGGGATTAAATACCACAAAAAATAATGTTTATAATAATAATTTTTTTTCTCAAAAAAGTAGTGAAAGATAAACGATCAAAACATTAAATCTATTACTGAACAGAATTTTCATTTTTTTTTTAATAGAAGTTATGAATTATAGCTTTGGAAAAAAAATAAAGTAATTTTTCTTTAACTTAGATCTAAACCATATATTTAGCTTCTCCTATGTATGATTGAAAGAAATTTGTATTCTTAGTCGTATGTAGTCACAACATGAAACAATCGTGAATAGCATGATTTCCCAGCGGAAAATCGGCTTAAAAATGTATAAATGCGGCTTTATCTGATAAATGTGTAGCTATTTGATGTGCGAAACGTTTTTGGAATATTCGGAAGTATAGGGAGGAAGAAGAGGAAGGCTAAGGGGGTACTTTTCCCCCCGCTAACAAACTCCCTTTCCCTTCGCCTACAAATAAGGTAAAAGAAAGGGACTAGAAACAGGCTCTCCCTTTCCTCTACTCGTTATCAATGATAAGGGACCAGCTGGGAGTGATAAGAGAGGTCCAGTCCCCTCCCACGGGAGCCGTAGCCTGGGAGATCTACCGGCCTCAGGTGCCCTGGAATTCCAGGCCGGCTCCTTACTTACCTTCCTCCTCCTTCCAGGGAACACCGATGGCCTGCCTATATTCCCTTACATTTTATTGTTATGGCTCTAGGAAGGGATAGTCACATAATAAATTCTTACACATTTTATCCGATTCCGAAGAAGGCAGCAAGTGAGGTCGTTCACTTCAAAGTTTTTTGAAATCATTTTCTTGACTGGTAGGAGAGAGTGGGGGCAAAAAGTAAAAAAAATAAATTGATATTTTATACTTCTTAATGGAAGCCGAATGAACGAAATTAATGACAACAATTTTAACAAACTTTTTATTGTCAAATTTCTTTCGCGTTCTTGGACATTTCTTCAGGAACTGTATTAAAGTAGACTGTATTGTATTGTAACTAAATTACAAAATTTCAAAAGCGAAACTTCCGCTATAAAAGCTACTATAAGGATAAGCAAACAAAAAAAAGTGTGTTTAAGTTCTTGTCTTTTTTTTTTTTAACCTACCGCCTTCTATCAATAAGTAAATTATGATAATTAATATTTTAGTTTATCATTGATGCATTTCACCCTATGAAAATGTGGTAAAATAGAACCATGAGCTGCATAAACAAAGCAAATTTCTAATGTTTCATTACATTTGGATATATATAAAATATATTGAATCATTTTATGCAAAATAAGAAAAGGGGGTAGTTAGCATAAAAGATAAGAACATTTTCGTTATAATACAATACGCTTGAGTTTATAAAATTGCGTTTTATACAAATTGGGTTCCATGAATTTTTTGTAACACTAATTATAACAAAAACATTATGTCAATAAATTTTGAACTTTCACTATATCTCTCTTTCCCTCATCCTATTTTAGCTAAAATTGAGTCAACGTAACGATTTTTTATCCCCCTTGTTTCTTTATATTTTAGGCACTCTGTAAATATATGTTTGATGGTAAGAAGTTGTCCACAGACCTCACAAATAAGGGGGTCCAACATTACTCAAAAATACATTTTTTAATGTTTCCCTTAAAATGGGTTTTCTTTAAAACGTTATTGAATATACATGTTAGAAAATTATATTTTATACAAGTACCAGTTTTTTAAGAAAACCCATATTTCCTGACATTAGCATTTACAACTCTTCTAACCAATATTCAAAACACTAGATGTCACCATTTTATCACATGGCCTATAGACCCCACAAAATGATTATGTCCCATGAAAATCATGCGATACCTAAAAAACATCGCAATGAAAAGATCTATCAGCATATAATTAAAGAAGGCCATATGGACTGCACTCATTCTTCTTTCGTACAAAGAGGAAAGACCCAGGAGAAATAAATTGATTTTTATTTTCATATATTAATATTTATTTCCTCAAATAAATTTATTTGCCTGTATAGACCCCAAAGTTATGGAGGTATCATCTCTTATTTTGAGGTAAAATAATACGACTTACATAATTCACTTTAATATTTAACATATTGAATTTAAATAACTTAATTTATAAATTTTTAAAAGTCCGTTTTCGACCTTGTGCATAGTTTTTAATAGTATCATGAAAAGTTTAAAATGTTCATGCTTGAGAGTTTTGTTTCCTGTTGCTTCTTAAGATGACGCAAATTTGTTTAAATAAATTTTGTAAAATATAACTTGGCCATTATTAAACACTTCAGTTTATATACTAACTTAATGAACAAATTATGTATCAGTTTCAGCACAACATAATATTTAATAATATTGTGCCACTAAATAAAAATCTGGTGGTATTATAAATTTTCTAAGTTAAATTTCAAATTTATAAATGTTTAATTGATGAATCAATCGATAAGCTTTCCTATTGGTATATCCTCCATGATGTGATCTTCCGTAACAGCGAGGGTGGTCACTGTCTTCCGATCGTCGCTCAAGTTACTGTCATCTGATATTGAAGAAGCCACATCTAAATTGTCTTCGTCTTCGAGAAGAGATTCTCGTCCGATGGGGCCTGCTCCTGCCTTAAAGGACAAAAACCAAAATCTTGCTATGAAACTGGAATAAAAAAGTCATAAAAGTGTTGGGTTTCTTTCAGCTTATCATAAATAAAATAGTACAATAACATTAAACTATAGTACAATAAACTCATTAAAGTTAGCAGAGAAATTTTTATTACAATGACTGTATTTAAAGAAGTCATCACGACCATAAGAGAAGTTCTGCATGATAAATAATTTTCATTTTATATTTTTACCTTACTTATAGCATTGGTTTCTATGGTACAGTAATTTAAGATTTTTTTTTTTTTTTTCTTTTTGCAAATTTGAAGTATTTTAAAGAGGAAAATTAGGAGATTTTTTTCTATCGGACTTGCTGGTTTTATGGAGTGCTACATTTGCAGTATTTCAAGTTTTGACTTTGTTATTTATATTTCAATATAAATAACAAAGTCAAAACTTGATCAACGGATGCTTGTTGAAGTTTCTTGATTATACGTCTTACTTTACACAGCTGTTGTATGACCCGGGCTAAAAGGATACCTTCACTATTATTGATTATTGAATAATTACTCACTTCACTTTATATCTTCTGCAAAGTACAGTGCACCTCAATTATTGATAATTGACTGTTTATGCAATCCACTTGAAATCTCCTGAGGAACACAGTGCACCTCAATTATTGATTATGATTATTAATTATGCACTTTATTCGAAATCTCTTGGGAAATACAATGCGCAACAATTATTGATAATTACTATTGATTATGCACTTTATTCGAAATCTCTTGGGAAATACAATGCACCACAATTATTGATAATTACTATTGATTACGCACTTTACTAAAAATCTATTAGGAAAAACAGTGCTCCTCCAATATTGATTATTATTATTTATTATTAATTGATTATGCACTTCACTTGAGAAATCTCCTGAGAAATACAGTGCACCACAATTATTGATTATTATTGATTGATTATGCAATTCACTTAGAATCTTCAGAGAAATATAAGGCACCTTCTAAGGGTAAATTTTTACAAAAATAAGTCTGTTGAGAAGTCGCATTATCAGTATTTAATAAAGTCCTCGCTGTGCAGAGCGTAAAAAGACCAATTTTATAGAGTATTCTAATGAAACAAGCAAATAACTCTACAATTATTTTTATTAAATTAAGGCTTTCCGTATCTCCAAAGGTATTGAGTGAGTCAGGCGGAAATGAAGCCTTCCTTTGAATCATCAACTTTGTAAGAATGCAATAAAGTTCATCGTAGTTTATTTATTGATCTCTTGAGGATCTATGTATTTTTGCAAATCCAAACAAAAGGCGCTCAAAGCTCCTAGTTGCGACAGTTGCACACCGAATAAAGGCCTATCTCTGATAGCTTTAATGTGTTACGATAGACCTCTCAGACTTGGGGGGGTTCCTCGCCCCCTCATTGTGATATTCACTGAATTCGGAACCACCCCCTAGCAGTACTGGAATGCTTTAAGGGGCAGGGGGCGAGTCTTAGCTCTAGAGGGTCTTAACTTTTCAACGTAGGCCTTAAACTGCTCGGATCCTCCTTAAACTTGTACACTTAGAACACTAGCTATGCTATACTCATTCAATATACAACCATATGAAAACTTTGATCTAAATCTCTGACTAAATGCTATTGCTATAAACAGTTCGTTAATGCCGCGTTAAATAAGCAGACTCCCTATACAGATAGATAGATTTAGATAACTTACAGATACAAATACATATAATGCAACGAAAATAAAAACCCAAGTCTTGGCTTTTAAAAGCCGTCAGTCCGAGTGAAAAAGGTTTAATACAGACAAGTTTTATCTTAATTTTTCTTTCTTTTTTTTTTTCTTTTCTTTTTAAACTAAAAAACCTATAATGTTTTATGTGTTAATTATAATCTGTTATTTATAGCAATAGTCACTTAAATAATAGCATAAGTATCTTATATTAATTAATTCATAAATTAATAATGTAAAACATAAAGGTATATAGATGATCCAACATTCACATATACATGAACCTCCCATACACATAGACACACACACGCACATTACTCCTATTTATTCACGTACATTCCCGATATAGACAGTTTTTCTATATATATTTTTATGAGCATGTATGTAATCATACGTTTGTCAAAATTCATAAATTTAAAGTGAACTTTCTTGACTAAATATTTATTTGTCAGTTCATTAGTCAAAGTTGGTCCAAAAAAGTACAACTTACAAAAATGTTTTTTTTTTTGTTATCTGCCGACGTTTCGGCTTTCATAGTAAGCCATCTTTAGGGTTATCAAGAAGGCGAGAGGAAACGTGTTGTCACCTGGATCAAATGTTCATGGCACCTGGGTCAAAATGTTCAGTCATTTGATCCAGGGGACAACACGTCCCTCTCGCCTTCATGAGATAGCTCTGAGGATGGCTTACAATGCAAGTCAAAGAGTCGGCGGATAATAAAATGATACATTTTATTTTAAATTGCATTTTTTTGCCTCCACGCTGAAAGGCACTAAGGAGGAAGAGAAAGAAGATTTTCATTGAAAAATTTGATATATTTATATTACTGTTTGTTTGTTTTTTATATCACGAAAATCTCTCACAAATACAGGAAAGACTATCATAAAACAGCACCTTTTTAAAACTACAAGAACTATAGCATTTTTTTTTTTTTAATTCTTGATTCAAGATTTTTAAAAGCATATTTTATGATACATTCATTACTTTCTATGTTCTTACAACATTAATACAAAAATTAATAGTTATAGTCAGATAAGCTCTCACCTGCGAAGAGTACATAGGGTTGTCGAATCCTCTAACCTCTGGAGGAATTCTGGAAACTGAAGGTCTTGGTACTGGTGGTCTGATTTCCACAATTCCAGAAAGATTCTCGAACCTAGCGAAGGTAACCTCCGGACGACCTCCGAGCCATGACGGCCAATTGCCCCTGCCATAATTCGAAATAGATCATTTTTATGATTGTAATATTTTTAATAACTTAATAAATATATATTAATGTGTATTTTTATAAACATGCCCTTTTTAAATAGCATTAAAGCAAAAAAATGTATCTAAACCTGATATTTGTAGATAAAGTTTTCTATAACTTTAGTAACAACAAGAATATAAGTAATGAACATTATTGGAGTTGCTAGAAGAATAAATTAGTTAGAAGAATTGGTTTACCGAAAAATAAATGTATTTGAAATATAATTTTAATATTCAATCACAACGATTCTGACGAGGTCATTATGTCCACAAATATTTTGATAGCTAAAGAAAAGGAGGAAAAAAAAAGGTAGGAAATAAAAAATATAGGTAAATTCCAGTAAAATCTACCTGGACAGGTTCTTAACTAAAAAGATGTCACATATGTGCCAAGTTGCTCCTTGATCACAAAAATTTCATCATAAAAAAAATGTCTGTTACAGCAATATTTAAGCAAAATTTTCTTAAACGGATATAAGTCATAGATAAAACTAAACTATGCCGACTAATGATATTTCACTTTCAATTATTTTTTTTTTTTTTTACTTCTCACAAATTTTTCAAGTACAATGAGAAGCGTAATGGTGCACTATTGTTTTGAAAATGGCCACTTCCTACCGTCTTTTTTTTCCACAGTAAATATACTGGAGGTTTACCAGCATATTATGGAGAAAAAAAAAATTTATAAATGAAAACGCAACCTCCAACAAAAATCATTTTTAAAAATTTTAACACTCAATTCAACTCCTTTAGAGCCAATAATTCAAGTTTATATTAAACAGAATATATCTAGTTAATATATGAAATCTCTTGGGAAATACAATGCACCACAATTATTGATAATTACTATTGATTATGCACTTTATTCGAAATCTCTTGGGAAATACAATGCGCAACAATTATTGATAATTACTATTGATTATGCACTTTATTCGAAATCTCTTGGGAAATACAATGCACCACAATTATTGATAATTACTATTGATTACGCACTTTACTAAAAATCTATTAGGAAAAACAGTGCTCCTCCAATATTGATTATTATTATTTATTATTAATTGATTATGCACTTCACTTGAGAAATCTCCTGAGAAATACAGTGCACCACAATTATTGATTATTATTGATTGATTATGCAATTCACTTAGAATCTTCAGAGAAATATAAGGCACCTTCTAAGGGTAAATTTTTACAAAAATAAGTCTGTTGAGAAGTCGCATTATCAGTATTTAATAAAGTCCTCGCTGTGCAGAGCGTAAAAAGACCAATTTTATAGAGTATTCTAATGAAACAAGCAAATAACTCTACAATTATTTTTATTAAATTAAGGCTTTCCGTATCTCCAAAGGTATTGAGTGAGTCAGGCGGAAATGAAGCCTTCCTTTGAATCATCAACTTTGTAAGAATGCAATAAAGTTCATCGTAGTTTATTTATTGATCTCTTGAGGATCTATGTATTTTTGCAAATCCAAACAAAAGGCGCTCAAAGCTCCTAGTTGCGACAGTTGCACACCGAATAAAGGCCTATCTCTGATAGCTTTAATGTGTTACGATAGACCTCTCAGACTTGGGGGGGTTCCTCGCCCCCTCATTGTGATATTCACTGAATTCGGAACCACCCCCTAGCAGTACTGGAATGCTTTAAGGGGCAGGGGGCGAGTCTTAGCTCTAGAGGGTCTTAACTTTTCAACGTAGGCCTTAAACTGCTCGGATCCTCCTTAAACTTGTACACTTAGAACACTAGCTATGCTATACTCATTCAATATACAACCATATGAAAACTTTGATCTAAATCTCTGACTAAATGCTATTGCTATAAACAGTTCGTTAATGCCGCGTTAAATAAGCAGACTCCCTATACAGATAGATAGATTTAGATAACTTACAGATACAAATACATATAATGCAACGAAAATAAAAACCCAAGTCTTGGCTTTTAAAAGCCGTCAGTCCGAGTGAAAAAGGTTTAATACAGACAAGTTTTATCTTAATTTTTCTTTCTTTTTTTTTTTCTTTTCTTTTTAAATTTTTAATGATTTGTTATTGTCCTCATCTATGATAAACTGGATTTTTCTTTAAGGATGATAGAGATGTAGTCTGAGGGGAGAACCGTATCTTGCAACACTCTGTTGTGCCTGAAGATGGTTTATTGACACCGAAATAAAATTATTTGAAAGAGGAAAGACTACATCTCTATCATCCTTAAAGTGATAAATATTCCCGCAATCTCTAGAAAGAAAAAAAAAAAAGGATTTTCTTTGAGGCAACTGAGATAGTAGATTAGTCCTACGTGGCTACAATCCATATCCCCGCTAGACCATATGCAAATAAGTCCCGAAGAGATAGAGCCTTCAGAACAAGACTTCAGAACAAGACTTCAGAACAAGACATACAGGAATAATACACTGTTACCACCTTCCAGACAGACGGCGACCTTCATGTAGGCTACGTGGACATTTACTCCCAGGAAAAACGAATAAGTTAAACTACAGAGTATTACAAGAAATATCTTTGTGAAAGCCTCAAAGCATTTTAATAAATATTTCAGTTATTCAGTGTAAAATATTTTAACTAAAACTTTAAGCCACAATTGCTCTAGTTTATAATATATTTATTTACTATTTTACACATGCANTATATATATATGACTGTATGTGCTCTATGGTCAGACTAAAAGTTTTAAGAGAATGAAACTAAATTCGGTATTTATGTTTTATTTCCCAAACCTTTGGATGAATTCGTTCATGGCTGAAATAAGTGAGGGTGGGAAGGTTTGAAAAAAACCCAAAATTACTATATGCGTTATTATGAGCGTTAAGAAAAAATATAAAATACTCCATTTCATCTGATTTGGCTCTATCTTTCATTTGGCTCAGTCTTTCATTTTAGATGTGAAATCCGCCTACCAAATTTCATTAAGAAAAATAGCTATTAACTAACAACTAATTATTATTCTTGCACTTCTGATTAAACGTTTTCCCAATTCCTATAGGTATGATATTTCTCAAAAATGAGCCATTGTTTTTGGGCTTTTTTTGAGAAATAAAAGCATGTAAAATGAATCCCCCCTCCCCCACCCAAACGACACTATTTACTCAAGTATATCCCGAGGCCTACTATTTTTTTTTTTAAATGTATAATGTTAGCCTCTCTTTCAACCACTTAGGTTCATTGAGGGAGGGGCTATCTGCAGGTTGCCACCCCATTTTGGACGTCCATGGTTCAGGACAAGATTTTATTTATAAATTAAAGATTGCCCTGGACGGGATTCGAACCCGCAGCGTCAGTATTGCGAGAACTGTACGGATCGCCTGGGCGTCCCAGTCTGCTTTTTTAAATCCTCTTGCCTGTTTGTTAATGTAGGAAACCATTTATCTGTTTTCTGTGTTGTTGACATATTGTGTATAAGTGTGTTTGGGCAGTACTTATATCAAGACTGGTGACAGATTATACGCTCCGAATAATGAGTTTGAACTCATAATCTGTGCAACTTTACTGACATTCATGGATTGATAAGCGAATTTTCTTTGAGATGAGTTTCTGAATTCGATTGACAAATAAACCCTGAAATAATTAGATTTAATTTTTCGTAACTTCATCCTCCAACCGTCTTTAAGAGTTCTACGTATCTAACCAAAGATGGTTCTTCAGTCAACATGAATTGTACGCCAAAAAGAGTCCAAGTTCTTTAACAGCAAATCTCTGGAGGAATCAAGAGATTATTTTCGCTTCCAGAGGGAACTCGTACGAGTACTAACTGTGTACTCAGAATGGCAGAGGATCGTCTTACCTGCTCCTCTCGAAGTAGTAGAAGGTCGCTCCGAAGCCGATGGCCACCAGGAACAGTGTGAAGAAGAAAATGAAGAAGGGAGAGTGGATGGTGGTACTGCTCATGTAGGGTCCTGAGACGGCCACCGCATGACTCCTCAACCGCAGGCGTCCTGCAGGACAGAAATTATCCTGTAAAGGACTTCATCAAGGATAATATATATACACCCTTATATATTCATGGATATATATTTGGACATTTGGATATATATATATGGCCGTCAAGTAACTATGAAATAAGAACTTAATAGTTTACTTTTGAGCATAATAAGGAAAGAAATATACATGGAAAGCTGTATGTCGCTGTAGAAAACCCTCGCCGTCTGTTGTCAAGATATGTAGTTATTTGTAGAATTCCTTAGTATTACCAACTACGATCACTCCAAAAAGGAGTGTCGTTTCTTCTTTGTGAAAAAAAAATAGTAATCACCACTTCAGCAGGCATGGAACTGACTGGGCAGAATGGTGATAAGACACCATTTATTGTGAGATATCCACAGTTAAGGTCAGCTTTGTTTAACGCAATCTAGAGCTTTTACAAGCACATTACGATATACTTTTAATATTTACTTTCGACTTCTTTAGTGTAAATTCGGTCCGATTTACAGGAAACTGTATTGTACTTCCGTGCACAGAATTAAGTCCCATTGAATGGAGCACTCTGAATGTACATCTCGAAGGTTATCCCATTCCTCTCTTGACACTCGAGGCAGAGAGAGAGAAGAGATCGAGTGCCAGAGAAAAAAGAGAGCAGTATCTAAAGCAGTTAGGTGGAGGCGGGGAGGTCTGAAGAGAGAGAGAGGCCATCACTTACTTTTTCTCGGGCCCTTGCCGAACTTGCGAGCCCTTAGCTCTGGAAGGGCGCGAACCTAAAACTTCCGTCCTAGGAGGAATGAGTTCCCCATCAATTCCTGTCCCACTTCGCCCTGCCCCGGAGATCAATTAGCCCCATCCTGTTGCTGCCAACCCACATGATTATGTTATCGCTAACGTCGAGTGCTTTCAGCGCACCCACAACCTGCCTAAATGATTTATCACGCTATTTCAAGCAAATTTCTTCCCATAAAATCATTCAATTTAAATTTCTACTATTAAACTAATTTTGAAAAACTCTATTCTTACCTGGTCCTGTATGGCCCATTTATAAACTTTTTAATTAACGAAAATTGTAAATTAAGAAACATAAAAATATACCATAATTCAGTCGAATTCATGTAAATTTACCGATTAATTAGCATTACTAACATTGAGGTAAGTACTATTCAACTATATCGGAGAAAGCGTGGATTGCAATATATTACATGGGTTGAATGTCAGCTGATGTAAGCGTGAAGCCTCTTTGCATTCTTTCAAACCTCTGGCATTCTCTGTGTCAAACGTACATGATTGATGAACTTTTGACATGAAATCATGACGCGACTTCTGAACAACGGATCTTCAGTGACCCATTTATTGAAAAAGCTCAAAATAAGGTCCGTTTAAATTTATATAAATATATTTATAGATAAATATAT
>KZ807145.1:252363-273947 GCA_000696205.2 Oncopeltus fasciatus
TAATAGTTATATTTAATTTAGCACCAATACAATAATATATAAGTTATATAGGCAATCGGTTTAAGATAATTCACTTGAATATATCGAAGTTCTTTTATTACTAAGTTCAATATAAACAGACATCCTTGGTACATTAGGAATTCATGAATACTAATAATAAGTAATATGTTAACTCTGAATCCCACGGTTTTTTAATTCTTTTAGTGAAGATAATCTACTTATATGAAGTTTTTATAAAGAGAAGATTGTCGGAAATTCAGTCTTGGTAGTTGTAGAATTATTGTTGAATTTGTGGATGAGTATGTTGGTTGGGCATTTGTTATTGGTAAAGGGAAGACATGTTTTGTCGTCATTGGTAATTCTTTAACTACCAAGACCGAATTCCTGATAATCCTCTCTTTATAATATTTAATATTTGAATAAATAGTGAGTAAAGAATTTATTTAGTTCTCCTTATTCAGTTTTCTGAATATAAATATCTTCTGTCCCATTTTGTAAAATAAATAATTTCAACAGTTTATTATATCAGAAAATAAACTAGTAAAAGTAAAAACAACTTTATAATGCATTTTAGTTTATTTTTCTGAAATAAGAAAAGAGAGAATTAAAAAATTCATTTTTTGCTTGCGATTAACCCATAGCACAGGACCACTGGCTAGCTTTCCTCAAAATGTGTAAATGCACGTGTGTAATAACTCTCTCTCTCTCTCTCTCTCTCTCTCTCTCTCTCTCTCTCTCTCTCTCTCTCTCTCTTTCTCTCTCTCTCACTCCCTCTCACTCTTTTTCTCTCCCTCCTTCTTCCCCTCACTCCCTCACCCTCTCTCTCTCTTTCTCTATCTCAATCTCTCTCTATATCTCTCTATCTCTATCTCTCTCTTTCACCCCCCCCCACACTCTCTCTATCTCCCACCCCTCAATCTCTCTCACTCTCTCTCTCTCAGAAAAAATGGTTCCGAATTAGGGATGAGTGTTCTCTTGAAGCACACCAGGAATCCCAGGGTCATTAATACCAGAAGCACAGAAAGAAAGAAAAAATTAACAGTGCACTCTGAGCATTGAACCTAGAACCTTTGCCACAAGAGTCCAGTAACTTAACCAGTAGACCAAAGTGCCCTGCTTATATATATANTCGATAAAAGCTTGCCCAAGGGCGATATATATTTATAAACATTATATAAATTTTAAATAATTGAAAAAGTGCTGAATTTTCAAAAAATGTTATAAAAACGCCAAGTCATTGGTAACAAGTGATGGGTAGTGATTTATTGATCCGTAAAATCATTAAAGTTAGGTTAATAGGACCCAAATTTTGGTCAAGCATTTGAAAAGGTCTTTAGTGTCCTTACCTTGGGATCAGATATATATTAAGCTTGTATCAACATATAACAATTTGAAATAGCAAAATAATAGCTGGAAATTGCAGTTAATTCAGGAATATATTCACACTTGACGACACTATTAGTGGAATAATGTGTACTAAATTCTGACAGAGCGATTCGAACGGTGACGATTTTATATTAACACCTAAGGGTTATAAACTCAGCAGAGTCATAACAGCTTTCAAATTAAATCGAGCGTTAAAATTAACACTATTCCTCAATGGCTTCACAGAATTAATCCCGTTCTTCTTTATTAATCCCAAAATATTATAACTGATCAGTTAAAAAAATTGAAACATTAATGCATCAAATAGGAAACAATCTTTTTCATCCTGCCTAATATTTAAAAGGAGGCACAGTAGTCAGGTGGTTTAGGTACTAGACTTCAGAGCTAAACGTCTCAGCTTGAAAACTCACAGTAGGTTTTTTTCTTTCTATGCTTCTGTTTCTACAGACTCAGAGAATTCCTGGTATTCTACACTGTGGAACACACTAACTGGGAACTATTCTTAATTAGTCATAAATAGTTTTAAAAAATATGGAATCTGATGAAATACAGCGATTATTACTTATTCAAAAGCTTTAAACAGATTGAGAACATAATAACACAAAAAAGTATGAAAAAATTAATATCCAAAAACAGATTTATTTATAATTAGAGCAAATACTCAAAAGAACATTAATACTGAATATATAATTATTTAAAAAACAATACAACTTTTGAATTGTTAAAAAATAGAAGTAGGGTACTTAGTACTCCGCGGGCCTACCGAACACAATGGAACAGGCCCACCCACTTGAGTGTATTAATTTTTAGGTGGCAAATACAGGACTGGTAGTATGCCATCTTGAGTGCAAGGTACCTTCGAGTGTGCCTTGTCCCGAAAGACACAATTTTATACAGTGGAAACTAAAGTTGAAACAATAAGCTGAGATAGAAAATTTTAGGAGTGGGGTCAATGGGCACCTTCTCCCTGCAATCTGACATTTAATTGATTTTATTTAATAATTTTTTTTAATTTATACGTTAAATATAGTAGTTACCTATACATACTATATTAAGCCATCAAATTGCAAGATATTTATAAGCAGAATGTAATAATTAAAAAAAATTTTATTTATATAAANATATAAAAATAATTTTAAATCCTCATTATAATTAACATTATAATGAGGATTTAAAATTATTATTCTGTATAGGTATTACAAATTTAAAGGAAAAATAAGACATGGTAGGATTCGAAGGAATCTTAAGTTCTAGTCGCGCAGTGGCCTAAATTATTTATTTCTATAAAAAAAAGTTTAAAGAGTCCAATTATATTTAATTCAGTTCAGAAGATTGCCTAGCTTATAGGTAAGCTGCAATTCACAGACTGAAATCTGTGAAGTACATTTTTTTTTTTTTTAATCAAATTTATACATTTTTTCGTCATTTATTATTATCTCTAGTAGAATTATTTTGCATTATTTTTAATGAAAAAGAATTTATATCTTTGTTAAGGTCCCTTCTCTAACATGGTTGGACGTTAGTTGGCCGTCGAGTACATTGCTGGAGAAATTAGTCAGGGTTTCTACCAGGATTAGAAAATTAAAATACGATATAATTGTTGGGTAATTATTTTATTGTTGCCGACGTTTCGACTTAACTTGTAAGTCATCATCAGGGCGATAATAATATCTGGAGAGATCTCCGAGTGAGTTTAGTTTTGCAGTCTGAGACTTGATGATAAACCACCCTCGGAGATCTCTCCAGACATCACTATCGCCCTGATGATGACTTAAGTTAAGTTAAGACGAAAAGTTAAGACGAAACGAAAAGCACTAATAAAATAAATTAGACCTAATTAAACCTAATTACCCAACAATTTTTGACTATTTCATTTTTCAGATCCTGGCCGAAACCCTTCACTAAGCACATTATAAACCCTTAAACAAAATAACTTTTTTTTTTTTTTCACCTCGTTTTATTTTCTTAGATAATGAACAATTTGATTCGTCATTGTAAAAGCGATTATAAATTTTAATATTAGGATTATATTATTATTTTTTTTTAAATTGTATTCTCTCTTAGACTTTATCAAATATTAAATTTAAATTAACTTATTTAGAGTATAGTGAATCTTGAAATATTTATAAATTATCGAGGGCCATTAAAACTTTTACCATAAACAACGTATTATTTACAATACAAAAATAGAACCATCCAGTAAATGCAGTTCAATGATTCCATTCAAAGGGTAGGCCGTAATGTAGCACAGCTTTGTGTCTACTCTTATAGAAATCTACCCTTCCCTTCAATAAAATGATTTCCAAGGAGGTATATCCGTCTTTGAAGAGTAGGAAGTCATTCCTCTCATGGGTTTTGGCGCAGCAGAAATCTGTCGACTGCAAAAACAGCGGGTTTAAGACGTCATAGTTAAGTAATCAGTCAATAGTTGGCATAGACTACGGACACACTCAGATTTTATCTTATTTAAATTCATTTATAAAAGCGAAATTCAACGTAGAAAATTGAAAGCCATTAAATTATTTCGGAGATTTAAATTTCTAAAATCCGTTCTATGAACAGCTTCCCTACTATTTTTCCAGAATGCGCAAACACCCCACGACCTTATTTTAAGTGAAGGAAATGTTGTGAAAACACAGTTTAATAATGTGCCAATTACTAGCGAATTCCTAAATGTATAATTTTTGACGGTCATTTAGTTCATCAATTTTGTCATGTTATAAGCATATATTCTCAAAAGCCCAATGAATTAATTGAGAATGAAATGCACCCAATCAAATCATTAGGCGATTCCGAGTATTGTTGTAGCAACGAGTATGATTTTGTGATTGTTATTTTCGCAACGCTAAAAGGAGATAATGAATAGGTTAGCTTAAATGTGCGTTTACTCTTTAACTAAATTGCAAAACGATGCCACATTTAATCAATATGAAAGGGGAAAATGACGTTACCTGTCAATCAGCGGTATTCATGATTGATGACATTTATGAAAGTGAAAGAAGTGATATCCTTTAGATTAAATTGTTTTAATAAATAATATTTACAATTAAATAAATATTTATTAATAAATTATTTTATCTGAAAACGTTATTGATTTTATAATTTATGGCTGTATAAATAAGTTTTGTCATATAAATTTCCTGTGTTAAAAATTTTGCAGGAAGAACAGACAAAATGGGAAAGGAAATTTTAAATAATTTTGGAAGTTTATGAAATGTCATAAGCATTGTAAAGCGTTTAAAAATTGGTATATACGGTTTTACCATATANGCTATATATACATGTTCTTACATTTTGTTTAATTTAATACAAAAAAAAAATAATAACCAATAAATAAAGCAGAGGGTATGGTCCAGTTCCATGTCAACTGACCGTAAGAGAAAAGTGGTATTAGCCAGACTTAGAATAGGACACACAAGACTTACTCATGGCTATATAATGGCAAAGGATAACCCACTCATTTGTGAGGTCTGTGGACAACTTCTTACCATCAAATATATATATTTACAGAGTGCCTAAAATATACAGAAACAAGGAAAAAAATATAACTTAAATGGGACTCTAGACGAAATTCTATTGGATGACGATAAAGTCATCGACTCTGTAATGAACTTTCTGAAAGAGGGCTGGCTATTAAATCTTATCTAGATGCATTTTTAATATGCTTCTTTTCCATTCACTCTCAATATTTTCTTTTTCTTGTAACTTTCATACTTTCCAAGCACAAAGAAATTACTATGTCCATCCACATAATAGCTATTCGCATTAACAATTCATTACACCTCACCATGACCTATTGCTAAGAAATTCTACTTCTTGTAAATATCTTCCCGCTTCTAAAAATATCTCCCTGGCGTTAATGACCAAAGGTAGTCACGCCATTTAAAAAAAAAAAAAGAAAAAAGTTATGGGAAACTCAAGATTCAATGGGTAGACTGGTGGAAATGGCCAATCCAGTAAAAATAAAACTGTGACAGAAGCACAGAACAGTGAAATGAACAGTGGCGAATGCTGTTGGGGGGCTTTTATTACGGGCCTACTGTACCTGAGTAACTATTAAATTGCATCTAGCTAATAGTAGAAATTGTAAAGTTGCCTGTAAATGTTTGATTTGCACATACATTGTGCAGACAATCTCAAATTCAAACACACGAACAATAAACCCTATTTAGAAGTTCTTCGGCACTAAAACCAAGAAAATTCAAAGCTTCTTGGGGGTATTTAAGTTGGGAACTCCACTCCATTAAGTGCGGGGGTAAAAAGTGTTCGGGAAGAACAGAGGCCCCCTGCAAAGTGTGAACCGTTCGGAGATAGCTCTTACAAGGACAAACACACACGAGTAGCGGGAAGTTCTCGGCAAACAGTATCCTTTCCGTGCCATTTGTTAAGTAATTCCCAAACAAGCAGGGGTCATTAAAGTTTTAACTTTGGAGTCCCACCTCCCTCCCTTTCTCTCTCCCCCACCCTTTCTCTCTACTGAACGGACCCCCTTGGAATTAACCCTTCACGAATAGAGGGTAGTATCCCCCACCCCTCGTCTTTCAGCTGAATCCTTTTGAATAAATGAGGAACTCGTCAGGCTGACTTTAATCTCAATAAAGCATTAACTGCTTCATTTAATTATATCCAGACATTTAGATGTCATCCTTCTGTTCAAATCACTACCTGCGATTAAAACGTAAAAATATTTTTGTGGTGGAAAATTAAATGTAAAATTAAAATTTTGTGAATAGAAGATATCTGACAATAAATTCTAACCACATGGTCACCAAAGAAGCGGTGTAGTAAAAACTTGGGTATAAGTGTGAGTGAATGTATGCACAGTTAAAAGTATCTATACCATTTAAATCTCGATTAAATCAATTAAAGAAAAATAAAAGTTAACTATCTTTTAACATCTTACAGACAAATTTATTTTAAAGGGCTGTGTAGCAATATACGAGAAAAATTTAGAAATTGACTACAAAATATGGTAAAATAACTACTTTTTTCTTCTTTTTTTTTTTAAATAAATCTTTATTTATTACATTCTCTTACTTAACATCTTGTAATTTGATGACTTAAAATAAATATACATACCAACAAAAATATAAATAAAATATAAGAAAAAAATCAACAATAAAACAAATAAATGGTCATCACTGTTAAGGGAGAAGGGGCCCATCAACCCCACTCCCAATAATTTTAGGCATTAAGACCCAGGAGGTCGCGAGGCCATCTCCGTTTTAGTCGTCGGAGAGGATTGTGAGGATTGGAGTCCGACGACAGGGATTGGGCATATGGATTGGAATGAAATTGGAGTTTACTATGGAAGAGCTTGAAGCGGATGGAGATAAGGTCTTTGACAAAAGGAATATTAAGGTCGTAATGAAGGGTAGAGTTGGACACATAATATGGAGCGTTAGCAATTATTCTAAGAATTTTGGACTGAAAGGATTGTATTCGTTGGATATTGGAAGGCTTAGCGGCACCCCACAGTTCTGCACCGTAGGTCCAGATTGTTCATGTCATAGTCTTGTAGATGGTCAGTTTATTTTCTAATGTGAGCCGTGAGCGCCTATTTATAAGGCTGTATAAGAGTCCGTGGCGTCCGTTGAGTTCTTGTCGTTTGATTTTAGTATGTTCATTCCAGTTGAGTCGTGAGTCAAGGTGGAACCTAAGTTAACGGACTGAATCAGAAAGAGATATAGGGATGTTATTGTATGTAACATTATTATCTAAGGGTGTGTGTGTGTGTGGGTGCGCGCGCGCGCGCGCGTGTGCGTGTGTGTGCAATTCTTATAACAATCCTATTTTACAGCATTTTCTGTATTCCTTCTGTAAATTTATTTATACTGTTTACGAATAAATTTGTTTTATTTTTTATTAGACAGCTGTCAAGATTTCAGCCTGAAATTCAAACTAAAATGTCGGCCAAAATAAAAACTTTTTGGTTCAGATATATTTATCTATCCTAAAATTATTGGCCAAATATCAACCATTTTTCCACTATAATAAGACAATTACTTCAGCAGTGAGCTTTAATAACTAACTTTCTGCGTTATTTGTAGCGTTATCCTGAATTCTAGAGCTAGAGATTAGTTGTCTTTAAAAGTGACAAAATTCGCAAAATCGCATTGATATGATGATTCCAAAATATTTTGATAGTATTAGGGGAACTCCCCACTTGACAGTGAGGGTGTTTAGAGCTCTAGCGTTACTCGCTAAAAAGTTAAAGTATCAATGTAACATGAGCCAGTGAGATTATTGAATTAAGAAAGTGTCCTTTACCCAACTCCTTAGTTTCATTAGAAACTTATGGTAAAACATAAGTGAATATTGCTCTTAGCTGTGTCAGAGAAAGTAGAAATGATTTTTAAACAAACATAAATAATCAATTAATGCAAAGGAATAGAATAAAAATCTAACTGTCCCAGCCAGAGCTCGAACCTGGATCTTCTGCTAACCGGGCGAGCGCGTTATCCAAATTTGATTCTATTCCCTTGCATTAATTTATTTAAATTTACGTGGGATTAAAAACCATAAATAAAATAAATATTTATAAACATTAATAATATTAGGTAAATAATGTAAAGGGTTATTATGACTACCAATGAATATAGAACTAACACACTTTCTATTATCCGTCTTCATTGGTTTCTCCAAACCATCTTCTATTGGCGAGAGCTTTCGGACATTGTCCATCTTCTGGCCGAATACATGCGTTCACTGTCACTGTCTGTTCTAAGATGATTTCACACATTAATACATTTTTTTAATTTGTGTTTTTTTGGATCTACCTCGACCGAACCCCAACTAAAATCATCTTAGAATAATATCTACGGTCAACAAACTCTCTTTTTGTCACTGTCTGTGTTCAACTCACACATGTATTCGGCCAATAGGGTGGATAATGTCCGAAAGCGCTCGCCAACAGAAGATGGTTTGCAGAAACCAATGAAGACGGATAATAGAAGGTATGATAATTAATAATATTTATAAACATAAATGAAAGAATATATCACGGTTAAGCATTTCTTGAATTAAATTCAGATACTTGTAGACTGCTAAAGATAAGAAGAGGATGTTTCTGAACCGATGTTCCTGCCTGAAAGGGTGTAAATTTATTAGTAATCGATAGGACAGGATACTGAATGGAACACTTCCTGCAAGGGTGGGGGGAGACTTTGATCTAGTTAATGAAGTATAGGTGCCAAAGGGGCTTTAAACTTAAACTTGTAAACACTTTAACTTGTTTATGTAGCCACTGTCTGATTAGGTTTACATTCTCCGACTAATCAGGCGGGAACTCCCTTCTATCTACACAATTTGTGACGGCGCAGTCTAGTTTGCTACTTAGTCTGTACGAGGCACTGACAAGAGGAACAATGAGTCCATGTAAGTACGTCAGAAAAGTCTAGTGGACTTTCTTTATTTATTTTTTTTTTAAATTGTTGTGAGTAATAGAATTTAATCTTAAGTGAAACAACACATAATGTTATTTCTTAATAAATATAATTATAGTTTTAGGAGTTAGACGATATTTCTACTATTGCTTCTGAACAAGATATTGGTTTACATACAGAAAAAGAGATCACCTGCTGCGTTCCTTCTTTTTAATTGGAGAAACTAAATTCGATTTTTGATATATAATTGTTGAACTAATTGTTGCAGATCAAATAACCATAAAATCCAAATCAAGAACATTCAAAAGTAATTGACGTCTTCAACAGTTTTACTTGTTTGAGGTGTAATAATTTAAAAATCATTAACTACCATCAGTGACTAAGAGAATCATTAAATATTACTTTAGCAAATATTTACATCGTTTATAAATAATAAAGGTTCTTTTTTTTACTAATTCCAAAATTAGTTTTTTTTTTTTAATTAGCTCCTATGAGAGACAGAGAGAGAGAGAGAGTGTATGTATGTCTGTGTGATATAATATTGACAACTGGAGGATGACGATCATAAGGCCTACCGGAGAAACTGGAGATAAGTATCATTTATCACAAGTATGATTAATAATTAATGCATAAACATGGGTTTTTACATGCACACAATAGCCTGATCGGTTGATTTAACTCTAAAACTTGACATTAAATAAAGACCTCTTTTAGATTAGACCAAATAGAAAGTTTCAATCTTTAATTTTTATAGTCTCTATTATTTTTGTAATGTAATTTTCAAAAATTTATTGAAATCACGAATTTCTTTAAATTCTTACATAAAGTATTAGCAAAAATTTCTACTTATAGTGATAAAGCGTGATTTAGGACGATACATTCACTTACCTGATCGATCATATTGGATTACTATAATTAAATGAAAACGAGTTAGTTTTGGCAGTTCTTAGATCTGTCGATCGCTGTCAATGGGTCGTTTCGATCCCAGATGCTAAATTCTTCCTAGAAACTACAGTCTTTAATAAACGCTCTACAATCTAAAATTTATTGTAATCTGATGCATGTATAGTAAATTGCAACCCAACCTGTTCATCTTAACCTTTGAAAAAAGCTCGAAAAAATTATAAGGTCTTTGAAAACTTCTGAAACCAAACGTCAAAACCTTTTTTGCTGAAATCACAAATTCATGGGATGAAATAAATAAAAAAATGCAACACATTTCAAAATAAAAATCAACACATAATCGATGTCGGTATCGATCTTGTTCGTCCATCTTATGATGTTTCTTTATCTCTCCAAATAAAATTCCAAGCTCTCAATTATATAATTATTTAGTTAAATTACCAAAAGTGTCAGCCTCGTTTCGATTCATCCTCTTTACAATTCAAACCAAATGCCATAATTTAAAAAAAAAATAAAATAAATTTAAAAAAAAAAAATGATTCTCCCCCCTTAATGAAAAAGAAAATTCAAAAACTACTAATTCACTGAACTACCAAAAATTACTCAGCATATGCCTCCCATTACCATTCCTTCATTTTCGGAGCGAATTTTTGGATAAATTTTTAGCTTTTTTGTTCATGAGAACGCTCAATTGATCAGCGTCGAGAAGTTTCATTATCTACGTACACCACAAAACTGTGTGGCTGTTTTCCAAAAAATTTAAAAAAAAAAGCTGAAAAATATCCCTTGACTTACGAAGCTCTCGCGTCAACCTATACCAAAGCATTCGCCGCCACCTATAAACGTCTATTTAAGATTTTGGACTAACCTATGTAAGCTCCCGATCAATATTACATTCAAGTTAAAAATTCTCTGAAAGCTGGATATTTATCCTAATTTTTATTGTCGTAGAAATTCCTAATTTCTAATTCGTCACGAATTTGGATACAAGAACTGTGAGAGCTTTTTTTAAAGAAAAGATAGCTAAAACCGCGGTTCCCTCTTATGATGAATTGTCAGTGTTTGTAGAACATCAAATCAAAATTATGGAAATAAATGAAAATTGAAAATGAATTCGATTAAAATATTGCCATCTACTATTCACCGATGTGCTATATACCACAGGTTTCGAACCATTACTTTATGGCTGAACTGGCCATAATTCCAATCTTAAATTTAATTATGATGATGACTGTGCTAAGACGACTTGCAATTTTCTCTTTAGCGCTTTTGAAGATAACCTTAGAAGGGTGAAACGCTAATGTTTTGTTAAATATATTATGAGAAAAACAAATTAGCCACTATTTACCACTTAATCCAATCTTCTCATTTATCTTTTCATTTAAATTCCTCATTCTACTATTTTTTGTGTGTGTATGCGTTCGCCTTATCCACTCTAAACATCTATGGCTCAGGACAAGCTTACATTCATCGATAAAAGCTTGCCCAAGGGCGAGATTTGAACCAGCAGTGCTAGGATTGCAAGAACCTTACCAATACACAGAGCTACCCTGGTGCCCCATGCACATACTATTCCCAATCCATCTTATACATTAGTATGAGCATCATTATCATAGATCGTGTCTATTACGAACCTCATTTTCTGATCGAGTTTAAATTTTTCCTGCCACTTTAGGTTTCCCACTGTTAAGGTTTAAGAACGGAATATGCCTTCAACTAATAAATCTACGGAATAATACATTTCGTAAGCGCACTTATTTTCGGTAGCGAACTGAAAGTGTGCCCCGCCTCGAGAGAGAGGAATGCAGAGAGAAAGAGGTCCTTATTCAGACATCATCCACCCCATTAGGCCCTCCGAGATTTATTCTTGAACCCCTTCGACTAGGGCCATTCGGAGGCGAAGTCCGGGGGCTCGAGTCTGATTGTCGGTCGCCGAAGGCAATTACAAGGAAGTAGCACTTAATTCTATGTCCTTGCGTTCCAGTCCTCTATAAATATCGAGTTTAATTTAACGTAGAACTGCTCCTCGCCTCCCTTCCACTTCGGGTAATGATTTGTCTTAGCGGTCGTTCTAACAGTCCCGACCGCAGTCCGGACATTCGAAATTACCATTTCCCACTGTTGATTATTCGCTTGCATGTAAGTGATTGCCATACTGGCTACACATAGACATCACCCAAAAAAATCAATTCTTTTAAGGTCGAAAGTTAAAATTGTTAAATTATGTTATTCACGCTTAAACAACATTTTAATTTTATAAACATTATTTTTTTGTGGTATTTAATCTCACGTAAATTTTACTAATTTCTAATGCAAGAGAAGAGAATAAAAAATCTAACTGTTCCAGCCAGTACTCGAACCTGGATCTCCTGCTTACCGGGCCGGTGCATTTACCAATTATACTACCGGAACCAGTCCGATAAGTTAATAAATTCCCCGCATAAGACGATATATTCGTCGGCCTCGGAGGTTGGACTCTCGACACTAGTGCGGGGAATTTAATAACTTATCAGACTGGTCCCGGTAGCATAATTGGTAAATGCACCGGCCCGGATAGCAGGAGATCCATGTTCGAGTCCTGACTGGTACAGTTAGATTTCATATTTCATTTAGTTTCAATATTATAGCTCAGTTAATATAACCTCTATAATTTTTTAAGAGTAGTACAGTTAAATTTAACTTAAATATAGATAACAATATTTGTATCTAGCTATAATAGATAAATCTAGCTATACATTGCAGCCAAAAATATTATTAAAATAAACATCAAATAAATAAAAATGTTTTATTAGTTAAAATAGCGAAATTAATATAAATTACTTTGGGGAAAACTAAATTTACCTGTAAAATAAGTAAGTTACTAAGAAATGGAAATTTCCGAAGACAAGTAGGGGATGAAATGCATAAAGGGTTTGATTCTTAGAACAAAGGGTTAGTTTACATGTAGTTCACTTAATTAGTGAGCCATCTTTCCGTAACCTTGGAAACTGACTCCTAGACCTCACTTGTTTCCCTTCGCGGAACAGATATGTTTCTATGATCCCCCCCCCCACACTACCAGCGCTCAATATCCACATGCTGCATCCTCTCACTTTCCAGATTCATATGGCAGAGGCATTTGAAGGAATCACAAACATCGACCAAAAGGCAATAACACCTACAACAACAAAAATCTGTATGCCTCAAATTTGGATATTTTATGGACTCTAGCAGTATATATTCCAGGTTTTCTGGTTATATTTTGTTATAAACTTCTCGCCATTCATGAAGATATCTAAATCCTCTCAGCTATCTCTATGACGATTCCAGACAAACGCTACACTCATCATATATAAGACAAAGAGAGTGTGATTACTGTCGGAATTGTTACTTTTATTTAGAATTAGGACATAGTTAGAACCTGGAAAACAGTCAGCCACACCTTAGCATGCACAAATAGCCTGAGAACCGGATTGTTGTTGTCAGGGAGGCTGCCATAATTTAGATTTAACGACATAGTTAGGACCGATAAGATATCTGTCCTTCGAGACAGTCACCCATTCCTTATCAGGAACAGAAAGGCTGAGAATCGAATCGTAGGGTTCCTTTAACTCAGATAATTCATTGAGTTAACTCACAACCGAGATAAGTTAGATAGCTAAAAGACGCTGTCTTAAATGCACCCCCAGCGATTGTATTTCCAAGGGTGGAGTCCCTTGATCACAAAGATAGGGCCGATATAAGACATCCGTCCTTCGAGAAGTCAGTCATTCATGGCTAAAAGAAGATGAGTTAACTCAGAAGCGAAACAAGCTTAGGTAGCTGAAAGACGCTGTACCAGGGATTGTGTTACCTCTCCAAGAAGGGCAGTCCCTTGACAACACAGAGAGGGCCGATATAAGACATATGTCCTTCGAGAAGTCAGTCATTCATGGCTAAAAGAAGATGAGTTAACTCAGAACCGAGACAAGCTTAGGTAGCTGAAAGACGCTGTACCAGGGATTGTGTTCCCTCTCCAAGAAGGGCAGTCCCTTGACCACACAGATAGGGCCGATATAAGACATATGTCCTTCGAGAAGTCAGTCATTCATGGCTAAAAGAAGATGAGTTAACTCAGAACCGAGACAAGCTTAGGTAGCTGAAAGACGCTGTACCAGGGATTGTGTTCCCTCTCCAAGAAGGGCAGTCCCTTGACCACACAGATAGGGCCGATATAAGACATATGTCCTTCGAGAAGTCAGTCATTCATGGCTAAAAGAAGATGAGTTAACTCAGAACCGAGACAAGCTTAGGTAGCTGAAAGACGCTGTACCAGGGATTGTGTTCCCTCTCCAAGAAGGGCAGTCCCTTGACCACACAGATAGGGCCGATATAAGACATATGTCCTTCGAGAAGTCAGTCATTCATGGCTAAAAGAAGATGAGTTAACTCAGAACCGAGACAAGCTTAGGTAGCTGAAAGACGCTGTACCAGGGATTGTGTTCCCTCTCCAAGAAGGGCAGTCCCTTGACCACACAGATAGGGCCGATATAAGACATATGTCCTTCGAGAAGTCAGTCATTCATGGCTAAAAGAAGATGAGTTAACTCAGAACCGAGACAAGCTTAGGTAGCTGAAAGACGCTGTACCAGGGATTGTGTTCCCTCTCCAAGAAGGGCAGTCCCTTGACCACACAGATAGGGCCGATATAAGACATATGTCCTTCGAGAAGTCAGTCATTCATGGCTAAAAGAAGATGAGTTAACTCAGAACCGAGACAAGCTTAGGTAGCTGAAAGACGCTGTACCAGGGATTGTGTTCCCTCTCCAAGAAGGGCAGTCCCTTGACCACACAGATAGGGCCGATATAAGACATATGTCCTTCGAGAAGTCAGTCATTCATGGCTAAAAGAAGATGAGTTAACTCAGAACCGAGACAAGCTTAGGTAGCTGAAAGACGCTGTACCAGGGATTGTGTTCCCTCTCCAAGAAGGGCAGTCCCTTGACCACACAGATAGGGCCGATATAAGACATATGTCCTTCGAGAAGTCAGTCATTCATGGCTAAAAGAAGATGAGTTAACTCAGAACCGAGACAAGCTTAGGTAGCTGAAAGACGCTGTACCAGGGATTGTGTTCCCTCTCCAAGAAGGGCAGTCCCTTGACAACACAGATAGGGCCGATATAAGACATCCGTCCTTCGAGAAGTCAGTCAGTAGTATTCTCCGGCTCACTGATGTTGCAGCAGCTATTCCACGACAACCTCATCCATAAACATGTGCAAATTCCTATATTCTAATCTAATTTCTCTAAATCTATAAGATCTACCTCATTACCTTTTTGTTTTAAATCTTTAATTCCATTTAACATAAGAATTTTGATCCCCTGTGAGAAATAGCTCATTGGACGGTAATTTCAAGTAGTCAAATCATTTTAGAGGACGTCCAACATAGAGTTTATTGATAATTAGTAATTCACGTAAATAAAGGAATTATTTTGTATAAATCATTCTTTTTTTTAACTATCCTCACATTTATCTTCATAGGATAGGGAAGGGCATTTATTCCTTCACCCGGGTGGTAGCACTTAACGTTGTCATTAGAGTTTTATTCCTATTTAACTGTCCTAACACGACATTACTAGGGAGTAATGTTTATGGGGTGGTGCACAAGAAGAGCACTAGCACACTGCTGCCGTGATTCTGCTTAGAAAATCTAGGGGAAGTTCTGGGGGTAGGAAGGGGTGTTCTCGCCACCCCCGAAACTCTCAAGAGAGATTACCAACTGGCGAAGAGGTGCCGGCCGTCACCCGGCTTCCACCTGCCGCACTCCATCACCTCACTTCTGAGTGCTGGCCGTTTGCCCCAGCCAACTCATCTTCCTCTCGGCTTTGACTTCCAACGCAAGTAACAAGTAGCTATCCACTAGAGAGACCTATCCACTGCCACCGCTTATATTTGTAGCAGAGCATTATATTACTTTTTTTAATTCAATAAATTCTGTCATGTAGCAACAAGGAAAATTAATCGATTCGGTTGGTATTATATGTAACAAACATTTACTTTTTTTAAATTTAGATATATTTTCTATAACTAATTTTATTTATATAAATATATTCAATATTATCTATTCTAAATATATAATATCAAAGTGCAGGGTCATTAATGCTTTTTATGTGCAACAACGGATGACAAGAAGAAGGAAGGTAGTTTATCATGTTTGGGGAGATGGACAGTGGAAAACCACCCATGAAAGAAGCCATGCTCCAGCACATGGCGACCCGCAACACCAAACTAGCCTCATATAATTGGCTCCTTGTTTATGTAGGTCCTGCGTAAGGAGTCCTTAGTGAAGTGTCTGATCTATGGTAGAAGGTGTGCATGGCCATTCAACCCATCCACAAGAGTTACTAATGCATTTTATGTGCAACAACGTATGACAAGATGGAGGGTAGTTTATGATGTTTGGGGAGATGGACAGTCGAAAGCCGCCCATGAAAGAGGCCATGCCCCTGCACATGGCGAACCGCAACACCAAACTAGCCTCATATAATTGGCTCCATGTTTATGCAGGTTCTGTCTGAGGAGTCCTTAGTGAAGTGTCTGATCTATGGGAGAAGGTGTGCATGGTAGGGCCAGGCCATTCGAACCATCTACTGGGGTCGTTAATGCATTTTAACTGCAACAACGGATGACAAGAAGATGGAAGGCAGTTTATGATGTTTGGGGAGATTGACAGTGGAAAACCACCAATGAAGGGAGCCCACAACAGAAAGCCATGCCCCGGTATCTAGTTGTTTGAAGAAGTTACTCCAAGGTAAGTTATCACTGGCTATGTTTTAATTGAGGGCTGATCGAAAATCAACAGATTTCTCAGAGCAATCAAGCTAGAATTGGAGCTATGGAGTGACTAATCATACTCAGGAGAAAACATACATATACTTACTCGCTGGCTTCTAAAGTGTATAAAATTAAGAAAATAACATAGACATTTATACATTGTTCTATAAATGTGTCAGAAATAAATCAGGGTTATGGTCAGAATTAGAAAAAATACTCCAAAATTATTGGATAACTATTTATTTTTTATAACTTTGTTCTTTAAACCAAAAATTATTTCGTTAATAGTGAAAATATATCAAGGGGGCATAGGGGGTTAGTATAAGATTGAAATAAAAATCACAAAATATTCGTTATTATTATTTTTAATTATTAATCAAATTAATTAAATTCGAAAAACGCTTATTTAATAGATAGGGGAAATGACAGTTGGACAAACCCCCCTCTATTTAAACTATAGAAGAAGATTAGGCAACTGAGTTTATTTTTATGGCTTTATTTTAATTTTTGAATAGCAAAAAATAGACAGAGGAAAGATGAAATTTAGAAAATATTAACTTTTTCGTTATAATTTAATTTATGACAAAAAGTAGATTTTCTTTTTTTAACTTTTATTTATTTATTACATTCTGTTAAATTAAAACATTTTTTAATTTGATCACAGCAATGAATTAGAAAAAAAATGACATTCAATATCATTCACATGAGGAGAGAAGGTGACCAATGACACCACTCTCAAACAAAAAGTAAATAAACCATAATTGGTGTAAAATTTAATCTTTAATAGAAGATGTGGGATGTGGGTGTTGGTCACTCTTGGCCACGTCCTACATCCACTCTAATATCCACGGTCACTTCGAATACGTGTAATTTTTAACTTTTATATTAAATAATTATATTATTTTTCAATTAAAACGCATATTCAATTAGCTATTTAAAATTATAAATAAGAAAGTTGAATATTTACCCCGCTTTTCCATCCCAGAAACTCGTAAGTCATTCATAAGTTTTAAACATATTGCTCTTTCCTGTTTGTAAAATAAAATAAGCTATTTACTCTTATTTATATTTATCTTTAAATAAACAAGGAAAATTTTATATTTTTATGGTTGATAGACTTTCTTAATGTGAATCTTGACATTTTTAGACAGCACAATGAAACTTCATTTAAAGAACACAACAGATATTAGAAAATTGAAATTGTATTATTAGGTCTTAACTCGAGCCAGTGGCCTCTGTAGGCTTTATTTCAATGCTGAAGGAGCTAAAATTTATTATTCTATGCAGCTAAATTTTAGTGAATCATTTAAATATAAAAGGAAAAAGAAGAATCATTGACGTAGTATAGGAGACTAATTGGAGCGAGAAAATAGATTGTCATCAAATAATGGTACTTAGAAGACATTTTTAAGCACAGTAGGTACAAATCTTTTAAATGCTTACAAAATTTTTTGTAGAATTTAATAAGTGTAAAATAAGTTTTATGCTATATTATTTTATGACGAACGCTAGAAATGGCGGTAAATAATTAGGAAAACATAAACTTTTAATTATAAACATATATTTTGCTTACTTTTTACTTTTATGTACTCTCCTAGTGTGCCCGAATCCTTCCAAAATTATCATATGTCCAAAACACCTCACAAAAATTAAATTATGGGGGACAATGATTTCAATTTAATAAAAACCATTAGAAAAATACGTAGCTTCCACATACCTCTCACCAAAATTTACATAATAATTTTCAAATTTACCTTTATTATTGGGAAGTTAAAGGGAAAATAGTTTGGTTACAGCTAAAATTTTAATAGTGACTTAAAGAACAATACCATCAGATCCCGGACGAATATCTAGAACGCTAGCTCTTGCAAAATTAATAGATGGTTGTTCAGTCAGCCTATAACCACGAGATCATCTTTCTCTAGACTGGATCTTGTCTATTTTCGGTTTTTCTGTAATGTTAAAGACTCGGGAAGTAGGTGACGTGAGAACCAGACCTATACGGGAAGGAGCCTATTGAAGAATGCCACCTACTTCATTTCTTCAGAGAAGGGAATAAGGGAGACCTATAAATTGCTATTAGAATTTTCTAGGCCTGCCTCGGCCTTTCCTTAAAGTTACATAAGCAAATCACCAGCGGTCCCCCGAGTCAGTGATAAGTTAGTCTTACTCAGTGTCCGTTTCCGTGTCAAATCGCATGTGTCAGAGCTCGGGCTGGCCGTAGCCTTTGCTTTACTGTCACTTATAACAGTGAAGTAATAAGTGACAGTAATTATAAAGTTTTTTTGTGGGCACTATGTAAATAAGCACATTAATTTATTTGAACATATCTGTAACTAACTGAAAGTAATTTATATTTTCTATTTATTTATCTGACCTTCTGGGGACTTAGTCTCTCCTCATGTGATTCACATTGAATATCATTTTTTTTTTTTTTTACTTCATTGTGATCAAATTACAAAATGTTTTTATTTAACAAAATGTAATAAATAAATAAAAGTTGAATAAAAAGAATTTATTCATCTATTAATTAGTAAGGGCAGCAGGTTCGATTGTCAGCAGCAATTAGTGGGCGCAATAATAAATTGACTTATATTTATTTCTGTTCTTAAATTATTATTGACCCTTAGCCAATCCTTCTCTGAGATTTCTCTTAGAGATTCCTCTAGCAGCGATATGATGAGTCTTACTATTATAAAATCATCTGCTATTGCCTGGTATATAGTGGTATATCCACCAAAACGCCATTATCGCCAAGGGTACACAGAGGTTTAGGATTCAATAAGCCAAAGAAGTGTTCCGCCCATTCCTAAGAAATAAACTCTGGATACATTTTCTTCGGATATCTCTTATTATGTATCGTCCTTTCGATTCTTTAGAGAATTTGGCTCCTCTTAAATGTTTTTATACAGTTTTCTAAATAATAAGCCTTCATCATTAGCCTAACGATCCCCACTAATTAAAAACTTATTATTGTAACGCTGCAATAAAAATATAATACAGACAATAAAAACCCAAACATGATATATTAAATCTGGATGGCTACACTCTACTTTATTAAACAGAAATCCTAAATATCTTTCTGCATTGTTTAAACTTCAGTCAAAGTTCATTAAATACAAATAATTGCATTAAGGTGTGAATTTAAGAATTCTGAGAGGTACCATAGACATTTATAGTTTTATCATCAGCAAACGAAAAAAGAGAACGACAATTTGGCAAAAGAGGCGACACTAAAAATATTTGAACAGCTTTTGTTTCTTTGCAGAATAGAAGCCACACATTTTTCGGAAAAGTGTGAAAAATATGCCTTACAAATTTTTAGTAAAATTTTATATGAGTATAAAAAATGGCCTTTAAAAAATAGATTCAGAATTTAGTAAAAAAAAATTAAAATAAATTTTGAATATTTTCTGGAACACGAACATACCTGGAAAAACTTATTTAATTAATAAAAGAAAAGCTTTTACCAGTGCTAAGTTTTTCCTTAATCCTTTCAGAGATACCCTCCACATCCTGGTCTTCTTCTTCTTGGCGAAGCACCACCTGCACGTATCCTCCAGTCCTGCTGACGTACCAGGGCAGAACTCCTGCCACCTCACGCCGCACCGCGACCTGCACTTGGGATATGTCCGTCCGCTCTTCGACCTCGAATAGAAGCTGAGCACCTACAAGTGATAAATCACTAAAATACTCATAATACATTATATAAACATATCTCGGAGAGCTCTTCAAGCATCATCGCTCTGAGTTAAGTCGAAATGTCAAAAGTATTTCATTTTCTAATCCTGGCCGAAACCCAGACTAACCATCCATAGGGAGAAAATATTTTTGTTGCGCAGTGAGATTTTATTTTTTGTNCTCCTTACCTCTCCCCCTCCACATATTCTCCTCCTTTTTTATCCTTCCTCCTTTCTCCAACCCTCCTCCTTCCCTCTCTCCCTCCACATATTCTCCTCCTTTTTTATCCTTCCTCCTTTCTCCAACCCTCCTCCTTACCTCTCCCCCTCCACATATTTATGTGATGGCTTCTTCAGGGCTGAAAAGAGAATGAGAGTGGATGAACTCTCATTCTCTTTTCAGCCCTGAAGAAGCCAGCACATGATGTGTGAAAGCTCGGCAAATAACAACTTAACACGGTCAAACCCGGAAGAAGAAACGGTAAATACATCTGACGACCGTCGAAGCCTACGTGAACATCTAGTCTGGAAGTATATGTAATGCTATAAATTATTTTTTGTTTTATATATATAAACTACATATTTTAGTAAATTAATATGGTCCACATCACATCCCTCAAAATTTGATATTTTAAGTTTCAAGACAAATAAAATTCTAAAATCAAAATTAAAATCCCTACCACAAATATTAAAGCTTTCAATTTTTTTCTGGGGCAGCTGAACAGAATTTAATGTAATAAATTAATTTTTTAAAGGGTAAATGTTGGAGATACGTCGAAAACTATAAATTTAAAGAGCAATGCGTTCAACAAAAAGACAAAAGACCGAGGTCCATCTATATAGAGGTTTGATAGTGACCTTTTATCTTTGTAAATTAAAGATATTAACTGTTTCATTAATTCATTACCTTTAGCGTTGTTAGTTTAAGCGCATGAAACAATGGCGTACCAGAAGGGGCAAAACAAAATCCCAAACATTATCAAATTCCGTTAGCCATTTCTGACGAGTCAGTGACCCGCTTATGTTATTATAGCTAAGTTTTACGGAGAAAGTAATGATTATGATTTTACACTGGTTTTCAATGAAGAAATTAATATGAAAATGCCTCTAAGCTGTGAGCAGAAGCAAGATATTTTTTGCAAACAACCGAATGGAATTTTAGAATATAGGTTAAATTTTTTAAATGCATATTACTTGATCATGACAATATTTAAATATCTGTGAATTTTGCATCAATTTATCAAGGGTTTTATCAATCTTGTCAAATTTGATGGATCATCCATTTTTTTATTCTCTTAGTTTTCGTTGCATCAACATAATTTTAAAATTAATTTTTTCTTTTTTCTAGCTCCCTGTACGATTTAAATAAATAACATTTATTTTTTGCTAACTTATTTTTAAATAAAACCTATTATTAACTCAGAACCGAGACAAGC
>KZ807145.1:282299-294606 GCA_000696205.2 Oncopeltus fasciatus
TATATATATAATAAACAGGAACAGGTTTTCGGTGAGTGATTTTTTCTTCAATTGTGTTCACTACACTCTTTCTCCTATCTGTTCTTATTTATTATACATATCCCAAACGCAAGTGTTTAGTTTAATATATATACATATCTATATCGCAGCCACGAGTGTTTCATTTTTGCAGATGTATATATACTATTATATGTATATGGCTATATATAGTATTATACAGTGCATTCCTTAGAATTTACCGTTTTACTGTTCGGGTTTTATTAATACCTACTGAAAATAAGAATAAATCATCTCGCCAAATTCGACATAATGTTGAATATTATGAAGGTAGAAGTTGATTGATTTCGGGATTACATGTCATTGATTAATGATTTTAAGAGTATACTTATAACTCCTAAGAGAAATTCACTAAAATCATCCACAGTATATTGTATACCCTCGGCTGATATGGCAGCAGGATACAGCAGAAATCCGGATTTTCATTAATCCCAGGGGTGGTTGTTAGGAGTACACATACTGGCTTTATATGCCTAATAAGCCGTCAGCTGTGCCCTCCTGTTCGGGGTGGGGTGGGGGCTTGACGAGCGCCGAGGCAGATCAATCAAAACTGTAGGCATTAACCGGCACTACCTCAGCTACAGAGAGCTATATTAATTACAGGCGAGGCCATACACACACATACTGCACATACTGACGTATGGCGATAGAGGATGACGTCACAGAACCCGCCCGAGTATTGTTAAGGCCTGTCTTAGCCAGGAGCTCTCAGCTACCATTGTACCCCGGCGTTATTAGTCCATGTCCAGATCCAATACATATCGATCGATGCGAATTTAGTTAGTCCTGCACCTAACACAAATCACAGATATTCAAAATAAGGAAGATTTTGGAAAATTTCTAAATTCATTCACTCACGAATGTGTGGCAATAACCTAATTTGAAGTTAACTATAGGGAGGAGACTGCTTTTGTCTAGGTGAGGAAGAACATGTGGAATTTTGGACCACTGCAGCTACCAAGGCTCTAGTGTCAGTCACCAATAAATCAAATTATAACAAACAAAAAAAAAAAAAGTTTAAACATGTTGTCTAAGTGAGAGGTCTTTTATAAAAGAATATGTAGCAGATCTAACGAATATATTCTCATTTTTAGAAATATTTTCCACGCCCAATCTAATAAAATCGTTTTCCCATCCATTGAAACAATTAATTCATATGAACTTAGGTTTGAAAAAAACAAAACAATAAAAAAACAGCAAAACTTTAAAGTTTTTTGGGCCCTTAAGCGGTTTTCTTTTTCTTTTTCTTTTTTTTTTTTTTTTACGCTTCCTTTCATCAACTTCCAAGATTCAAGATTTACATTTTTCAGCGTTTAATTTCCTAGTTTTACAGTGCTAAATTTCCTACAATCATACTAATTTATAATATAATGCATTTTAAATTAAAACATCTCAAAAGAAATAAAAAAATTCATTTGTTAAATTCCTGGAAAAGAAGTTAAGTAAAACATATATGTTCATTTTATTCAGCGTGCCAAATTTCTTGAAAAGCGATATACCCTTTCTTTGATTAGGTGAGTACCTTAAGAACATACATCATTCCGTCACATGGGAGCTGCGTAAACTAAGCGAATTTCCCAATATCATAGTTGTTTAATATTTGTAATTGACCTTTCCCACCTCATGCAATCCCCTGCGCTTATAGAATATTTGTTTTTTCAATATGTATTTTATCAATTTTTTACTCTCACTTTCGGGTAATTCCTCTCCCGTATACGTTCGGTTTCGCTCTGAAAGGAACTTTCAATTAACATTTAAAAGCGATTCATCAAATTTCATTTAAGTAAAATAACTTATTGCGTATTTTTTTACGATTCAGGCGAATTTCCATATTTCCTTTTTTTTCAATTTTGTATAACTTTTGAAATACGTCATATATCAATAATGAAACTTGGGTTGTTTTTCATTACTCGAAACTAAAAATAATGCCCGCAAAAACGTTTTTTACACGCGTTTGGCATTGCAGGTAACCCTCCACTTCTATTGGTCAGGTTTAACACAATAATGAATTTAGCCTTTAATTGTTAAGGCCAAGTTATCTTTCCTATAATGTATTAATGTAACCTATAGCAACTATAAATATTCACCTTAGAAAGTCATCTTCAAAAAAACCAATAAGAGAACGCTTTTGCATAAATATTATTATTGCAGTTAAATATTTTTGCTATTATTATTACATTACTAATAACTATGTGTAATGTCTAAAATTAAAAATAACACATCTATGTAAAATATTTAAATGAATTGTGGAAGTCGTATTATTTTACCTCGAAATGTCAGATAACTCTGAGGGCTTGGATTCAGACTATCATTTGCATTAAAGGAAGATATATTCACTCACTAAGAGTTTGGATTATTTGAGGAAATAATGATTAATAAATGAAAATATAAAAAATTTATTTTTTCTCTAGTTGTTTAGTTTCCTGGGTCTTTGCGCTGTGTGCAAAAGGATTACTCGATGAGCAATGGTGGTCCTATTCTCATTTTAGTTCTTTGGATCCTAATTTTAACTTTTCTAAAAACGGTTGAATAAATATGACTTCAGGATTAGGTAAGTACCGCTGGTAAATAGTCCTGAAGGCGTATTTTGGACGTGTCATTGGTCCACACCCTTGCATGACTCTTCCCCCGCTATTAATTAATTATTGGTTGTAATTACCTCTAATCGACAAACATCAGTGTTCATAATAATATTTAAAATAAAATAAAAACGAGCCTTAAAGACATCACAGCCACTGAAAATAAGAGTAAGTTAAATAATCTAAAGAGCTATTATAACTACCAATGAATATAGAACTATCATACCTTGTATTATCCGTCTTCATTGGTTTCTGCAAACCATCTTATGTTGGCTAACAGAAGATGTTTGCAGAAATCAATGAAGTCGGATAATAGAAGGTATGATAAGAGTAAGCTGTAGCAGACTGGTGTCCCTCACAGTCACACTGTAAGGGGTGGGGGGAGAAATGGCCAGACAAGTCAGAGCTGGGGGCTGGTTAATGAAAACCTCTTAGCATTACTCACTGAATAATAGTAGGTGATGAGAGTGACGTATCTCTGCCTAACTTCAAATACTTGTCAAGCACACTTAGTTCACTAAAAACTGTCTATTTGTAGAGTGCAGCACTCCCTTCAACCTAGAGTAATAGTAATAATTATTAGATGATTTTAGTTGGGGTTCGGTCAAGGTAGATCCAAAAAAAATACAAATTTAATAAAATGTATTTTTTAAAAGATTATCTGCCAACGTTTCAGCTTACATTGTAAGCCATCTTCAGGGCTGTCTATCATGAAGACGAGAGAATGCCTATCAGTCATGAAAATGTGAAGTTAGAGACAGGACGTCCTCTCTCGTCTTCATGATAGGCAGCCCTGAAGATGGCTTACAATGTAAGCCAAAACGTTGGCAGATAATCTTTTAAAAAAATATACCTTTGTTAAATTTGTATTTTTTTGGATCTACCTTGACCGAACCCCAACTAAAATCATAATATCTACGGTAAAAAAACTCTCCATTTGAACCTATAGTAATAGTATACTTTCTATTGCACAACTTCCTTTTAAATTCTTGAAAGGAAGCATTGCAATGGAGATATTAACTGGCCAGAAGCAACCAGAATTCGTAATTAAAGAATAGAGCTGAAGAATTTTTAATATTCAATAGGAGGTTGAATTTTATATCCTGGAATTTTTTTTTCTAAATTATTAATAAACTTGGTAAGGAATAGAGGGGTTAAAAGGAAGACTATTGAAAAATTCTAATTAACTAACATTCCTCTTCTCTAATGTTTTTAGAAAAATGAGGAAGTACTGAGGAATATATTTATGCGTATAAATTAGAGGCATAAACGGTTTCAGCTCTATTTAATGTGGGGAAAATAAATTTAGTATTTGAACTTCAGCATATTAAGTTTCATATAAGTACGATTTTGTTGAAAGCATAGGATTAAGAATATTTTGGTAGAATAGTTTTGAGAGGGGAGAAATTGAAAAAAAAAATAGTTAATATATTTGTTTTGAGAGTGGTGTCATTTGTCACCTTCTATCCTCATGTGATTGACATTAAATGTCTTCTTTTTTTTTCAATTCAAATTGGTGATCAAATTACAAAATGTTTTAATTTAACAGAATGTAATAAATAAATAAAAGTTTATTAATAAAAAAAATACTGTATAGNATTTAACAGAATGTAATAAATAAATAAAAGTTTATTAATAATAATAAAAATATATTTGTTATCATGAGTGTTGAGAAAAATCTGGTAATTTATGTTTTATAATATTTTAGGATAAACTTTTCCCCTTATTTTCGTTTCAGGATCGTTAGATAAAACTACTCATTTATTCATTTTTATGCCTACATATATTTTGAAAATCTACTTAGTTAACGGTTCTTGCATAACCACTCATGGCATGTGATTGGGTCTCATGAATTTTGAAAAGTGTAAAAAAAATCTGAAAATCAACTGACTGGTATCGTTGAAACATATAATTTGACATCCAATTTCACTAGTAATAGTTTAATTTAGATCCTCATAGGTTGAAGGTATTAATTGACGCTATTAATAATCAGTGCCTGTTACACAATCTTGCAAAATCCAATTACACTAGAATATAGACAGCTGGGAAATAGACTATGTAGAAGGTATTTGGAAGATTAATCCTCGGATTGGTACGGGGGTTGGTGAGGGGTGGGAGATAGATGCATAGTTGGTGCGGAAGAAGAACGAGGGGGATGCGCCTGGGAATGAGAGAGGGAGGAACAAGATTAAGGGCTATACAGTTAGGACGGCCCTACAGAAATGGCAGCGAGCTTCAAAAGGACCACAGCAGAGACCGCGAAGGGCCACGGAAACCAATATCGGACAGCCCGCAAACATAGGGCGCATTGGCTGACCAGCCCTCCTTCACCTACATGTCCTGCTGGCCTGTGTACTGTATCAGTGGTACAGTAAAAATACAGGGTAGAACTACCCTTCTACCTCTCTCCACCCCTTCACCCTTCACAAACTACAATTCGCTTTGGGAAATACATGAAGTCATTGCCTTGACAAAGCTTATGGCACTCCAGGACATTTATGTTATAGCACTATTCCCAAAGAATAAAATGAACAGGTTGAATGGTTTTTAAAAATAAGTCTAATATGTAGGAAGAGATTTCTTAATAAACTATGCTAATTCCCTAACAATTTTTAGAAAGTAATTTAAATTTTAAAAAGTAAGACTATTATGAATGCTCTGTACTTTTTGGGAGGGAAGAATAGAGGAAGCATTCAAAATTCATTTTCAAATTCTGAAACATCTTGTTTGATAATTGTCATCATAAAGTTTCGAGATATATGCAGCGAGAAAGAAGTGGCCTACATATTATAATAATACTACCAATAAAGGAGATAAGAACGATAATACAATTGAATTTAAAAAAAAAAATATTACTCAGTAAGATCTTACCCTAAGTAAACTTGCCCGGAATGCAGGAGATCCGGGTTCTAGTCCTGGCTGAGCTAGTAAAAAAATTTTTTCTGGCTCCCTTTTCATTTCTTATATTATATTTAGCTTCTGCCCAATAGAATTGGTTAAGAATCAAAGATATGTTTCATTAGGCGCGTCCTTATGTTATAACACTATATTTTCCTAATGAAAATAATGTGAATTCATCATTTCCATTAGGAAAATCTGTTAGGGATAAAGTCCTGTCAGCTTTGCAGTTTCCGAAACCTTGCAAGGAAGGGAGAGGTGCTATGAATGACAGCTTATACGGCAGGGAAGTACAAGCGATTGACGCATCAGCGTATCTTACCACACTTGGAGCAGCAGTCGCCGATAGCTCTGACAGGTCCGAGGCACTCCGGCTCGGGGCACGCCATCGAAGGACATATGATTTCCGAGTACTCCTGGATCGGGCACTCGCAGCCAGCCGGGTCCGAGCAAGGTGCTCCAGTGACGTAGAGGGGCCCGCCCTGGAACGCCGCCGAACCAGCGAGGTCTTCCGTGGTCGCCATCTGCAAAGATCCAGCAAGCTTTCACATGATAACTCATCATGGCGGGGCAGAAGCCCTCCAAGAGGAAGAGGCTTCATACAACTATATAGTTCCAGTAAAGTTGCAGTCTATCTGTATTTGTTTTTAGCAGGAAGACTACATCCTTTACCGAACCTATCAGTTCCTATCCAGAAATATAACTCCTAAAACCAATTAATTCAACTATTTTACTGGTATGGTCAGCGAACAATATTCCTTTAACCTACAAGGTAAAACAATGTATGAGATAATAGGGGTTCCAATTAAAAGTTGATAAACATACTCAACTATTATTAGATGATTTTAGTTTCGGTTTGGTCAAGGTAGATCCAAAAAAAATACAAATTTTTAAAAAAGTGTATTTTTTTAAAAAGAATATATGCCAACGTTTCGGCTTACATTGTAAGCCATCTTCAGGGCTGTAGAAATACAATGTCATGAGAATACAATAACAATTGACAATAATATAATATAGAATTCCCATAATGTAAAGTGATATCAAACAGTATGAATGTAGAAAGCTATGTAAATTAATTGAAAAAAATTCTTTTTTAAAACTTGTAAACAACAACTTATTGCAAAATAATTGAATAACATTAAAACAGTAATTTGCCACACCTACATATCATGAAGACGAGAGAGGACGTCCTGTCCCTAAGTTCACATTTCCATGACTGAGGGGAAATATAATTTTTCCGATACACACCGTAGAAGGTAGAAGGGTGAGGGGGAAGGTAAGAGGCGGAAGGTACAAAGGGAAAGCGGTCTGTTTCAAAAGAGGGCTAATGGTTTTTAGAATGTTGAAAATGTTTGAATAAGTTGAAGAAATTTGTTCTATGTTCGTTCTGTCATTAACTGGATAGTGTTGTAAGTTAATGTGAACGGTTTCAGACAAAAGGCGTTTGTGTTCATAGGGTTCAGTGGAAAAAATGGTTATGCTCTCGAAGTCAAATGTGTGTTCTTCATGAAAAATATGTTCAGTGAGGGCAGTTTTTATCAGTTTCTTCTTTATGTCATTTTATAATTATTAATTCTACGGGAAATAGAGTTTTTTGTTTGTCCAATGTAAGAACCATGGCAATTAGGTGTGGAACAGGGAATTGTGTAGACGACATTAGTTCTGTTAGAAAGAGGGATGGGGTTTTTGAAGATGGTGTAAATAGATTTTAATTTGCTTTTAGTGGAAAAAGACCGAACCCCAACTAAAATCATCTAATAATAATATCTACGGACAAAAACTCTCCTTTTGAAAAATACTCAACTTTCTTTCCCAATCCGCAATTTTTAAAAATTCGCCAACATTGGCCGACATGAGAAAAGCTGTAATCAAAATTTGAATATCTGCATAACTCACCAGCCACATTTGCAGAGTTTTCCATTTTAATTGACTTTAGAAGGCCATACAAAGCATTGAGGGAAACAATACCAGTCTATTGTAAACACGAGACTATAACACTTAATAGTTTTAGTACCAGAAAAATTTGCTAATTATTATGTGAAAAAAATTAATATAGGAAGCGCATGGTTTCTCTCAATGCTTTTATAGCCTTTCAAAGTCAATTAAAATTATAAGAAATTTTTGAAATTTGAAAATGATTTTTTTTTAAATTATACTAATTTTCAGTTCAACAATGAAGAAAACTATAATAGACTTTTCACATAATGGGAACTTAACTCTGTTTTAAAAAACATCAAAAAAATCTGAAGGGTTCATCTCCAGGCCCTGCCGACATTCTTGAAGAAATGATGCACAACGTATCTTCCTGGTAGATACAAATACATTTACGTTCAGTTATTTAAAAAAATTTAATAAAGAAAACCCTGGGTGCTACGATGTTAAAATAACATTTTTGTTTAGGGCATATTGTCAAATGATTAACTTACCTATTCTCAAAAGCGGTAAAGATAAGAGTTTAGGCAAAAAGTTTTCACTTTATTTCTTTTATGGGCTTTTTTTTTTTTTTTTTCTTCCAGCGTATAGTTAAGAATCGACCAGCATATGGCCGCTGGAGAACATAGTATCTAGGAACCAGTCAAAATGGGTTTAGGAATAGCATATCGGCCGTTGATATAGTATGGTTAGTATACTTAATACAGTTAGTATAGTTAGAAGCCGAAATAAAATACACTTTTCTCCAAAGGCAGCAATTTTTATATGCTGAGCCGACGTATTGTAGCATTTGAAAGCATAGTTTGCTTTTGAAATTATATTACCTAGGTCTCAGAGATTTCCTTAATGGCTCTTTTCAACAGCTTATGGAGAATCGAGAGTTTACGGTTCGTTTAGGTAACATAACCTCGAATATATGTAAACAGAGAAATGACCTCTCGCAACCTATATCTTCATTACATCTTTTTTTTTTCTTATATTGGTTAAGGATTTCATGGATTCGATATCAGTAGCAGTTACACTTTTTCAGTTTGTTGAAAAAGTAGTTATTCTAAGTTGCTTAAAAGATACCTAGAGGTTAAGAACTTTATACGCTCAGTAATACTGAGTATTGAGTTAAACAAGTATTCTTTTTCGAGGATCCATTAAGTATATTCAAAATACCACAAAATACGATTTTTCGTAGTAATTTTTACTACTGTAAGAAAGTCTGAATAGTTAAACATGGTGTTAAAGACTAGAGAAGTAGGTGGCTTGAGGACCAGACCTGTACGGGAGGGGCCAATGGATGTCAGATGCCTCCTAGTTTTTGAAAAGGGAATAAGGTTTACGCGGAAATCTCTATTAGAACCTTCTAGGCCTGCCTCGTCAATTCCACGAAATTATAAAAGCAGCTAGCTAGCGACCTCCCGAGTCAGTGATAAGTTTCCATGTCAGATCGCATGCTTCGGGCTGGTCGTAGCCTTTGCAGTGCCAGTAACTGTTAAATGATAAGTGACAGTAATTAACAAGTTCTTTTGAGGCCTCTTTGTAAATTAGAATGTTTAATTTATTCGTACATATTAATTAATTTATTATCTGTAAGAAATTTATATTTTCTATTTGTTTATTTATTAGTCAGCAAGGGCAGTAGGTTTGATTTTTAGTAATTATTTAATAAGTAGAGGTAATTGTTTGTTATAATAAATTAACTTATATTTTTCTTTGTTCTTAAATTATTATTGACCTATAGCTCAAAACAATATTTTTTGCCAGATGCTTTAAATTCAAAACTCTCTTTGAAAAACAAAAGGTCTTCTCAAATTTAGCTGAAACACTTGTTCACGATTGCTCTAAATATAAACAATTTATTAAATTTGAGATTTGTCCCTTTCGACACAATTTAAGACAAGATTTAGATTAATGTTTCAGATTAATTTGTTATTTAATCATGGCTGTATGAGAAAGTCTTGGGTCTTGCCACCTCCTTGTGTTTCGACAGACATAATGATGGTGTCCCATCCGACCCCATACCTGGAGGGCGCGGTTGGACAGATACCACCCCATACCTAGAGGGCGCGATTGGGCCGATACCACCCCATACCTAAAGGGTGCGGTTGGACAGATACCACCCCATACCTAGAGGGTGCGGTTGGACAGATACCACCCCATACCTAGAGGATGCGGTTGGACAGATACCACCATACCACCCCTCATTTCTAGGCCAGGCAAACAGCCACCAGGGGCGGAAGATCGGGAACCTGGTGGCGTGGCATCTGATTACTCTGATAACCAATAAAGTTTAGCCAATTAAAACTAAGTGTGAGTGCTTGTAGATAAATAGGTATGATAGTATAGTGTAAAATATGTATAAATACTTTCCCATGAACAAGAAATATCCACATTTATTTGGACATTTGGTGTTCATAGGCTTATGATTGTACAATATATTTGAGCTGTTAAACTTAAGAGAGTTGAAGGTAAATAAGGTTTCCATGATCAAAAACTACACACATGTAAGTATATATACAGATAAATATAATCTATATTCTCATACCTTCTATTCTCCGTCTTCATTGGTTTCTGCAAACCATCTCCCGTTGGCGAGCGGGATTGGAGCAGGTTGGCGTATGTATTCGGCCAGAAGATGGACAACGTCCGAAAGCGCTCGCCAACGGGAGATGGTTTGCAGAAACCAATGAAGACGGAGAATATAAGGCATGAGAGTTCTATATTCATTTGGGGTAGGAATAATAATAACCCTTTAGATTATTTACATAATCTATATTATATTCATTAACATAATTTATATTATTCATTTGTAGCACAACCTTTCTCACTAGTTAATTTAAGACAATCAAAGAATGTTAACTATTTTTTTCTGACTATGGTCAAGAAAATTGTTGCATTCCATCAATTTAGTAGGTAAAATTTACTCTTGAAAAAATGTTGTGTATAAAATTTCTTTAAATATCCCAAGCCATATTTTAACTAAATTATTTCCTGAATTCATTTATCTGAAAGGTAGAGTAATAATGCTTTGGGGTAAATCCATTTCGGAAATTTATTTTTTAATACCTGCCAATACTTTTATATAATATCAAACGAATACAATTTTAATTACCTTTTGAAAGGGATTGAATTTAATACGTCAGTGAAGGACGGGCACCGCCATCAAAAAGGGCTTAAAGAGGTGAAAAGCCAATAAAAGGGGAGGTTAATGAAGGTTTTCATTGGCTGGCCGCAATAATGGCGGCGGACAATAGCCCTCAGAGTAATTAAAGTATAACCTCCATATAGTTTGTATTTTAACTAATTAAACCGTAAAGCTGATACCGTTTTATGTAGACGTTATGTATCCATGTAATTAGATATTTATCCCAGAGTATTACCTGCTTCAGGGTATCACATCCCTGAGAAATGAAATATATGAAACACTCGAGGCTGCGATATATTTAGTAAATAAGAACATGTGGGATAAGGAGTGTATTGAACTCACAAAAAGAAAAAATTTTACTTTAATCTTTGTGATGTTTTCCTTTTGTGTTTTCACAACACAACCCACCCTTTCTTATTTACTATATATATATTTATTTATTTATTTATTTATTAATTTTTGAAGATGCATTAAATGAACTTTACAAATTAATTTCTTATGAGTTGTTTAGTTTTAGCAAATTTTCTGTAAATAAGCTTTCTGATATAGAGGAGATAATTTTACATTCAGCAGTAGGATTTATTCAAAACACAACAGTTTTTAATGGCCTTTCCCTGATCTATTAATTAATTAGCTGTGTCTGTTGGCGTATATGCGTGAATTACTTTAGTAATGGGACAGAGTGGTCTCTGTAAAATAATACTCAATAATTTCTTATCTTTCAGGAAATCTTTGGAGAAATTTGCAAATGGCAGAAAGGCTAGGGTAGTTCAGGGGATCCGTTCGGGTCTCGCAATCCTGACGCTGCAGGTTCAAATCTCGCCCCGGACAGGCTTTTATCTGTTAATAAAAGCTTGCACTCAGCCACGGATGTTTAGAATGGGATGGCAGCTGGCGAGTTAAAATAAATTTGAATGTAGCATATGAATTTGCTGCGCGTTGTACCCAGATTAAGAACTATTCGGATATATTACTTGTATGATAGTGAATAATGTCACCGACCATGTTATTCATAATGACGCTTGCGACAGAAACACTGAAAGGAGGGAGGATGACTCTAAGAGACTTCCCCTCGGGGAACTCCACGGTGTCCGTTGGACAGGGTAGTTTCTCGGCGTCAGGGGTGGCCGGGTTAACCCCACTCCAGCTACCTGTGTCCAGCCACCTAGCGCCGTCAATGGAGAGCCAGACATTCTCTGAAACAAGCCATTATTCTCACATATATTATAATTTAAATATATCGTACCAAACTCCAAATAGTAATAGTCCCTGATATACAAAATAATAAGAAAAAAAATGTTACAAAATTTTATTTTTTTGTGATATTTAATCCCACGTTATACTAATTTTTAGTGCAAGGAAAATGAATAAAAAATCTAGCTGTCCCAGCCAGGACTCGAAACTGGATCTCTTGCTATCTGGGCCGGTGCATTTTCCATTTACGCTACCGAGACAAGTCTGATAAGATTAAATTCCCCTCACTAGTGTCGAGAGTCTAACCTCCGAGGTAGACGAATATATCGTCATATGCTCAGAGGAGTTGACATTGTCATGCTGTTTAAATGACTCTCGTTATTTACTTTTTTTTTAATTTTAATTTTATAATTTTTTTTTATTCTGTTTCCTTTCACTAAACATTAATAAAATTTATGTGGGATTAAATACCACAATAAAATAATATTCATAAAATTAAAATTTAAAAGTA
>KZ807145.1:314804-324832 GCA_000696205.2 Oncopeltus fasciatus
AAAAAAAAAAAAAAAAAAAAAAAAAAAAAAAAAAAAAAAAAAAAAAAAATTGACAAATATTGATTTGGTGGACTATATATCCTTTAAGACTGAACCTTAAAATTCTTTATAAATTATATTTATATATGATTATTACTAAACATCCTGCCCTGGACAAGATTTTATCAAAAAATAAAAGCTTGACCAGAGCCATGAATGTTTAGAATAGGATGAAAACCTATATATATAAATATATATATTTCAGCCACAATGAGAAAAATAAAATACTCCAAAATTATTGGGTAATTATTTTATTTAAAATATATAGTCAACATTTTGACTTAACTTGTAAGTCTTCATCAGGGCAATAATGATGTATGGAGTGATCTCTGAGGGAGGTTTATGACCACATCTCAGACTGAAAAACTAAACTACACAACAGTTCTGCTGTCTGAGACATGACCATAAACCACCCTCGAAAATCTCCCAATACATCATTATTACCCTGATGATGACTTACAAGTTAAGCTTAAAAATGTTTGTAATAATAAAATAAAATAATTACCCGATGATTTTGGAGTATTTTATTTTTCTCATCCTGACTGAAACCCTCACGATTTTTCAAGCACAATACTCAACTGCTAACTTACCACAAACCATGTCACAAACAATTCATGAACTTGTTCAATCCATTAATGTATAGTATAGTAACTTGTAAGGGATTTTGAACTAGTCTTTTTTCAATCTAGCAGGGAAAAAAGTTTTCCCTGGTGATGTGTTTTCATACATCAGCCATAACCAAGGTTTGGAAATTAGGAGAATTAGGAGATGCAGGCCGCTCTCCTTTTGTATCTATCACTCATACACCTCCACCCCACCACTACTCACGGTGTCCATCTTAAAAATTTCTAATTTCCAAACCCTACCTCTCAGTTATGAACTTTGATCCAGGTTCACCTTTGTGATGAGTAGGTGTGATGAATTTTTCTGCACATTTATTGCTTTTCCACAACATTTGATATATTACTTTTAGTTACGGAAATTTTTTGTAATAATAATGTAAATCAATTAATTATTTTATTTTATTCTTATGGCATTGTATTTCAACAGCCATGAAGATAGCTTACAATGTAAGCCAAAATTTCGGCAGTTAATAAAAGTAAAAAAATTTCTTAAAATCGTATTTTTTGGATCAACATGTCTGAACACATATTTATTATGTGACTTCATTGATAACAAAATTTTGTATAACAATCTACTTCCTTCTGTGGTAGTCAGTCATGTATAAAACATAAAACTAATCTTATTTTGCAGATATTTCCGAAATTGTATTTCTCTTCTCAGAGCCTCATATATTAGTATAAAATAAATAGTCCTATGTTTACATACAAAAAATTTAAAATAATTAAAATGAATAGACATCTGTCATTCAATAAAATATGAAGATGTAAATAGAAAATAAGTCTGTGTTGGTAGAGTGAGAGGACTGTAAAAGAGTATATTATAATGAAACCAACATATATCTGAAGAATCTAATTCAACAGCTCAGAAATTATATTTGTACAAAATCAAGTTATTCTTTCTAAAGATGTAATAAGAGTGAATAATAATGGATTTAGAAGTAGAGGCTAAGGAAATGTACTGACAAGAAAATTTACTAGAAATACAAATTTATTTAACTAATACATATTATCATAAATTTCAAAGAGAAAAAAAAACAACTAAATGTGTATTTTGTACCTTTAATGTAGGTGGGGGACTAGTTCAATAACAATTCCACTAGATTCAAAATCGAGACAAAACATTTCGTATTATTTAAAAAAATATTTTTGTTTACTTTTCATCATTGATATAATAATGTATTTCCTTTGGGTCAATATATCAATTATTTAAAAAATATATAAGCGCTAATGACCACTGGCAGTCTATGCCCACTATTAAAAAAAATATACCTCCACCTGTGGAGAACAAAATAATCTTTATCGAGAATTTTAGAAGAATACAGCTAAAGTGGATTAAAAAAACTTATCTAAATATTCGTAGTGTCCATAACTTCTGCCTGAACTTGAGCATAATAATTGAGTTATATATTAAAAATAATTTGAAGAAAACAGCATTATTACTTGAACTGATTCGTTACATGAAATTTTAATTTTATTAAATTCATTTATAAGGGCCAGGGTAGCTTAGAGGATCTATTCAGACCTTGCAATCCTGATACAGTCGGTCCAAATCTCTCCCTGAACAGGATTAGAAAAAAAAATCATTTATGTTTATTTAGGAATTGGTATCTTTGGCTAATTTTGAAATAATTTTTTTATGATTGAAAAGCCTATACAGATAGATTGCTGAAACTGAATTAATTAACACTGTTTATATCGAATTAATTTCACCCTTTAATGAAGGTACCTAGATAAAATAAATTATTTGTTGGATGAATGATCAAAATTCCTATTCTTGAAGGTATTTAGCGATGAATAAATTTATATAATAATTAGAAATAGGACGAATTTTAATAAAGATTGAAAATGTTTCAAATTTTTAAAATGATGCTTTCATGACACGTTTTAGTCAAATAATAGTCCTAAGTGATCCTAGTAACTGATGACAGTTGAGTGATTGATAGATAATAAGAGATTGTGATTCTTTTTGAAAAAAAAGACTCCAACCTTTTTTGAAGTTAATATTTTAAAACCTGAGTTTTCAAAAAAAAAATTAGTATGAAATTTAATGTATGTTGAATGACATTAAAAATATATTTAGTGCTTTCATAAATGACTATATCATCCGCAAGACTTTGGCCAGAGGGAAGGTTAGCTTTCATAACCACATCAATTGCAAAATTAAACAGATCAAAATCAGACATCCTCCTTAGTGAATACCATTTTTAATTTCCTGTAAACGAGAAAGAGAATATCCAAATCTAACTCTGATTCTTCCGTTATTAAGATTATTAATGAATTTGAGGATATTGCCTCCAATTCCTTTTTCATTCAAATCTTCTAGTAAGTGGCTTCTACATATCCAGTCAAATGTACACTCATTGTCAATAAAACTTGAAGGGGGTGTTTTTTCATTGTGTTTCGTTTCATCCTAATTTTATTTTCTGAAAAGGCTGAACAAAATTACTAGATAGCTAAATATATGTGGTTCCGTCTTAGAGGTGGCGACCCAGACCCTTTTCTACGGGATACATACAATCTATATCTTGTTGAATACAGACAGTGACAGTGAACACATGTATTCGGCCAAGAAGATAGACAATGTCTGAAAGCGCTCGTCAACAGAAGATAGTTTGCAGAAACCAATGAAGACGGATAATAGAAGGTATGATAATCTATATCCTCTCAGATGCAGGGATGATTAGGTTTGTTGATTTGCGGAATCACATATTCAGTTAAGCCGTTTTTACTTAGTAATTTACTCATGTATTGTTACGTTATCGACGCAACAATGGGAGTCGAAGTCACAACTAGGGGCGCCGGGATAGCTCAGGGGATCCGTACGGGTCTCGCAATCCTGACGTCGCGGGTTCAAATCCCGCCCAGGTTAATCTTTTATTTATAATATAGAAGGTTGTCCTGAGCCATGGGTGTTTAAAATAGGGTGGCAACCTGTAGATAGCCCCTCCCTCCAATGACCCTTAGTGGTTGCAAGGGAGGTTAACACAGAAAGAAAAAAAAAAAAAAAAAAAAAGAAGTCACAACTGCATAGGTTAAATCATATGTTTTTAAGAAGAACAATAACAAACTGTATCGGTTAAGTCATATGTTTTATATGACATTCACCCACAAGTTGGTGATCTTAATATTTAGAAGGTAGCCTCAGAGTCCTAGAGCTCCTCCGGTAGTCCGGATGGCTACATCCTGATTCAGGTTCCGGCTGGTAATTGTCTTCTTCGTGGTTTGGGACTTGTTCTATAGGCATTTCACCTTTATCGCATACCCGCTATACGTCCGGTAGATCTTCGATTACAGCATCTTCCTCTTCCTCGTGGCCAGCTGGTGGTCCTCCGATCGGTGCCTGATATCGAGTCGATACCCGTGTCTCCTCGGATAGCCTATTCGGGATTACTCTAGACTAGCAATACTTTCGGCTCATATTTTGACTGTCGTACGTCTTTTGAAGAGAACGGGAACGGTAGAAACTAGCCAGGTAGGAGTTGAATATCCTCATCCAGTTCGCCGCGGATGCTTGAAAAATCGCTTGTGAGGTGTTTCGTTGGTAGCCGTAGACAGTAAATATCTTATGGAGCGAATTATATTTCCCTTGAGTAAATGATTGATTTCCTTTGAGATGAATTCCGTGTCTGAAACGGTATGCCGCTTAGATTTTATCCCGACAGGCTTACAGTCTGGTGTAAAATTTAAAAACAAGGATATTGGATTGATATTAGCTACCGCGACTCCACAAATGACTACAGGTGATCGCTCCCCACCTAATTCCACAGACGAGTGATGGCGCAGAAGATCGTGTCTAATGATTACGTCCGACCATATGCCCGATAGAACGTCGAGTTTTACGTTCTTGTAGTTAAGGCCGAGTAAATACAGGTCAACTTTACAATGCCCACAAATCTGGGAGCTGAGAGACGTCGAAGCCATTAGGACATAGCCTTTAGAGGGTAGTACTACTAGTTTTAGAACATCAACTAAGCGTTTACTAATGAAACTTCCAGTACTCCCAGTATCGTTTAGAGGGTTACTTTCATAACTGTTTATGGTAGCAGATATAGAACATAACTGTTTATCTGCTTTAGAAAGGTTAGAATGGTTGCCTGAGTTATTACACGTGATATTGCTAGATATCCTAGTACTCGATTCTTTGCACATTTTAGACTTAGGCGATTTATTTAGTTTAGAGGACAGACATACCTTCAGAAAATGGCCCTACTTACCGAATCATCTGCAAATTACTTTTCTGGCCGAACATTTTGTACGAGGGTGTCTTCTGCTTCCACAAAAGTAACACCTGCTGTTGATCGCTGAGATCGCCGCGGGAGAATTTGTCCGCGAAGATTCCTTAGACCGATGAGAATTTGCTCTTGAAACAGTCTTCAATTCTTCCCGATCTTGCTTCAATTGTCGTACGCCCTTGACGTTGGTCGCATTTACGCTCGAGTATGAGAAGAACGACTCTGACGGTTTTTGTGCTAATTCGAGTGACCTCGCCTGTTCGTAAGCGTCAGATAAGGTTAACGTAGAATTTTCTAGAAGTCGTTGCCTGATATGTGATGATGTTAGACCTCTGATAAACGAATCTCTGGTGTAGTCTTTTAATGTTCTTTTCAGTCGATACCGCTTTGAACTGACAGTCTTTACTCAGAAGTCTTAATTCCTCCAAGTATCAATTCTTACTCCAGCTTGTTGATTTCTTGTCGCTAATCGATGTCTTGCAAATATAATATCCACAGGTCTTACGTAAAGATTTTTTGGAGTTTCGATCACCGCCGTATATTTTCCTCATTTACTTACGTGTTGATAAATTAAGTATGAAAGGAAGTTCACTAGCAGCTTCAGCTTTTCCTCTTCAGTAGCTTTGTTTTGTGGTAGCTTACCACAAAATTTTCGAATGTCTGAATCCAGTGGTTCCACTTTAATGCTGCATCTTTCTCATTTAGTTCTAAACTGAGACGCTCTGGCGTGAGCAGGCGTTCCGTGGCTTCCTCTCGTCTAAATTAAAATAAATTGTAATAGATTGACCTTCTGAATTAAGGCTTTATTTGACTTAAATACAAGCAAAGTTGAAATAACGCGTTAGATTTTGAGGAACGATAACAAACCTTCTGTGTAGGTTAAGTAATATGTCTTTCAGAAGAACAATAACAAACTAACTGTATAGATTAAGTCTTATGACAGGTTATTTTACCAGGACCAGAAGAGGGGTCTTTTCTTCATTTTAAAGAAAAAACAAATTATTTTTTTTAGAAAATGGATGATTTATGGAGCTTAATGGATTTTACATATATACTTATTTACACACATTTGTATACAAATTAATTTAAGGGAATTATATTAAAGATTGCTTATGTTATGACTGAGGGGATGTTATATAATTATATAGCTTGCAATGTAAGCCGAAACGTTGGCAGATAAAAAAAATACTCTTTGTTAAATTTGTATGTTTTTTGGATCTACCTTGACCGAATCCCAACTAAAATCATCTAATAATTCCATATGTTATTTCTTTTTTTATTACATTTTCGTTATAATTTGAAGGAGGGCATTCAGATTTTCCATTAATTGAGTCAGTTTCCAATGAACTGGTTGACAGAGGTAATTTTGGGAGATTATTATTTTATTTTCAGTTTTTCGCAATTTTTTTTTTTTTTTTTTTTTTGGACATACNAAATGATAACTCCAAAGGATTCTATGGATTTTATGGCATATATACACAAAATAGTAATCAAACTAAACTGAAAATTTATAGAAAGCCAGATATTTGCTGTATTCACGAAACATCATCTGGAAATGGGTAGAAAATATCCTATTATGGGAGATTATTATTTTATTTTCAGTTTTTCGCAATTTTTTTTTTTTTTTTTTGTTCTTTTGATTTTATTCTTTACTATTAGAGTTTATTTATTATTTACCTAAAAGTTTGAGTCACACAAGGGATTCAAATATTTTTACAATAATCGGAGTCCACTTGCTTTATTAAAGCTAAATTTTGTTTACTGAATTGTGAATGAGAACTAGATACTAATGTGGTCTTGTAAGCTAGTAAAATTCTAAATATTGTCATTTTTGTGACTAAAATATAATCTACATCTGTCAGTTTCTCTAACTGCATTGATAATAAATTATTATTGTTATATGTGGAACTACAGGAGTCTGCTTGGGAGTAAGAGATGTCAAATTTAGGTGGAAGAACTTCTTGTTTTAAGATAGTTTTAGCTTTTTATGTGAAAGCTCTATTTCTATATTTATTTTCATCAATATTAACAAGGCACATGGTTGATCATGCAGGATATAAATTGTAGCTAACACATTTTTAATTTATTAGGAAGTTACTTTCATGTTCACTTTTTCCACATTTTCTTCAAATTTTAACAAAATAATTTTTTTACTGATGTCAATATCGAGAGCAGTTGTAACATTAAATGAGGGTCTAACTAAGCTTTTGAAATTTGCTTTTATTTTTTCGGAAAGTTGAAACTTTTTAGAAAAATGAAGATTATTATTTTATGTTACTTTGATACCATAATTATGTATTCAACTATTTCCTATTATGAACAAGCAGATAATTACACCCTTTGTGTATGTTTAAAATTTATGAGTAGAAAAAGTATTGGTATATTTTCGAATTTGTTGAGCTTTAAGAGATTTTGATAATTTCTTTCATAATTCATTTCCAATAATACTGAATTCTTTCTATAAAATTGCTATATGATATCTTTAGCAATGGATTTAATAAATTTATGCTCCCTAAACGTACTTCAATCATTAAAATATTTATTGTTAATATCATTTATTAATGATACTTGTAAGATATGTTTTACTCCAGTGATTATTATATCAATGGAAGAAAAAAATTGAAAAAATATTATTTTTAAATGGAGAATTATTGACTGTGAAGATTATTAGTAGATGTATTTGTTTGAATAAGGTTGATAACCAACAATCTACTAATATTATTTTTAGTGTCTGTTGGTTTTGATTTAATGCTTAAATCAGTTTCCACATTAGTTATTTGTGTGACTTAAGGAAAAAATATGTGGCAAAATACAAACAATTTAGATAAATAAAAATGAAAACTGGGTACTTTCTGCAGAAACAAGCGGTGACATATCAAGACTAATCCCTGGGAGCTCGAGCCTAGAGTTATTAATACTTGGCAAGGTTTATTCAAAAATGTCATCTATGATCTTTTAAATATGGGACTGGGAAAGAAGTGAACAAGAAATAAATGTGACACATTTTAACATAATTCCATTAAAATAAAATTGATATAACTGAAGGCAATAGAATTAACAAGAAGTACAAAAAAAAAATCAATATTTATTCATTTACTTTTACATTTTTGTAAATGTATAAATTTCAGTATTACAAATAGCAAACAGGAGATGTACTGATTAAAAATATGTACCATTACCAAAAATATTGAGGACTTATCTAAATATTAATGAAGTATCAATCATAAACTCTTTGGTGTGAACACTACATACAAGTTGTACTGCTGTAAATTAGTACAGAAATAGGAAAAGATTATTCTTATATTATCTCTTCTTCTTTTTTTAAAAATTGTTTTATGGCGTCTTAGTTGACATTTATTTCACTGCAATTAAATCCATAATCACTAAGTATGACTTAAACAATATATTTATTGGAATAAAAAGAATCAAACATTAAAACCTTAAAAGATTAATAAAATAAAATTAATTTACTCATTCATTTAAATAATGCCGTGATGAAGTTACAGAACCGCAGTCCTGTTAACTTTAGATAAGCATATTTTTTATGCCACAAAAAAAAGCTTAGAAATAATTAAAAATAAATTAATATAATTTAAAATTAAACTATGCTCCATTAATTGCATAAAATGTGCCATCACAGGTCACTTCAAAGTCTTACAATGTCATTCCTTAAATCTAGTTACTTGTGAATGTCTCAAACAATGATTTTCATCTTTTTTTTTTTTCTAAATTTAATGAAGCACCAATGCAATATATTGTCTAAAATCACGATTATAGTTGCTGTACATATATATATATAATTTACACTAAATATTAACATATTCAATAATTCAGTGATTAACTAAGTTATTCAGTTTTAATTGAACAACCACGGCCCTCTAATAAATGCCTTGTCGGGAAATATATGCTATCAATACCTTCCTGGACTAGGTCTAGAAATATACAATATCACATTATAACATTAAAATCCAAAATCTATAATACATAGGCCTACAGGCAAGTTGAGAACTATCATCACATTATGGCAAGCAGTTATCAGGGCCTCTATTTAACATATTTCATAACTATTATTTTTCTGATTTCTCTTTGCTTTTCAACATAGAACATCTCACTACTTATATTATTACTCAGAACTTTCCTTAGAACCAAGTTTTAGAGATTAAAAAAATAGGTTACAAAATGCACTTTTGTAAGCAGGATGCTAAAATTTAAAGTACCCTGAATTTAAAAAAAATTTTCAGTTGTTTTAAATTTCAATGCCAGAATAGTTAAAACTAATTTATTCAAAATAAAATTTCAATTCAAAGTTGATTACCCTGAAAACTTTGCCAAATGATTAATCAAATCTCATCTTTAAAACTTACAAACTATACCCTTTGTTCTTATAAAGTTACTTTTTGTTTATTTCATATATAATATTTAAAAAAAATTAATCTATTTGTGACTATACAAGACACTTCCAAATGGACTGAATTAACACCTAGTAAAAAATATTCTCTGGGTACATTTAAAGCTTCTGTTTAATGAAGTAAACAGCTTCTGTCTAATAGTACACAATAACAAGACTACAAATCTTAAATCTAGGGAACATTTACAATAAATTAGACATTTATGGAATTTATCATAAGTGTTATCACATAATCAATCAACAAAATTCAAGACATGATTGTTATATAATACAAATAATATAACATTAAATGTAAATGTGTTGAAATGCCTGAATGAGAAATATTGGTTTGCAGTCTATCAATTTTCACAGTACCGATAGAAAGACAAATGCATTTGTTTACAAAATAAGAATTTTAAATAATTTAAAAACAAGACAGTCATCTCCAAAGGTATATCTCACAAGTGAAAATAAATAATTCAATGTTATAACAAGAGTGTCCCAAAATACTCACTTGGACTAGAATCAAGTCCTTAATAAATCCTTTGGAGTTATCAAGTAAATGATAACTCCAAAGGATTCTATGGATTTTATGGCATATATACACAAAATAGTAATCAAACTAAACTGAAAATTTATAGAAAGCCAGATATTTGCTGTATTCACGAAACATCATCTGGAAATGGGTAGAAAATATCCTATTATATATATATCTCACATCAATTGCAAAATTAAACAGCTCAAAAT
>KZ807145.1:328035-341950 GCA_000696205.2 Oncopeltus fasciatus
TATGGAAGAGTTTGAAGCGGGTGGAGATAAGGTCTTTGACAAAAGGAATATTAAAGTCGTGATGAAGGGTAGAGTTGGACACATAATATGGAGCGTTAGCAATTATTCTAAGAATTTTGGACTGAAAGGATTGTATTCGTTGGATATTGGAAGGCTTAGCGGCACCCCACAGTTCTGCACCGTAGGTCCAGATTGGTCGTATAATGGTCTTGTAGATGGTCAGTTTATTTTCTAATGTAAGCTGTGAGCGCCTATTTATAAGGCTGTATAAGAGTCCGTGGCGTCTGTTGAGTTCTTGTCGTTTGATTTTAGTATGTTCATTCCAGTTGAGTTGTGAAAGATACTCACTTCTGTGTGAGATGTTTTACACAAACATTAACATTAATATTTTTTACTAGAAAAAAAATTAAGAAGATATAAATCAAATAATATTTTTTAATAACTAACATTTAAAAATTCCTAAAATTGAAAATGGTGGTGCAGAAATGTTTTTAAAATAAAGCTTTCATTTTTAAAGAAGGCTAAGGTATCCAAGGAAAAACAAACGTTAATTTGTTAAAAACTTCCAAAATTAAGAGTTGTTTTTTTCTTCCTAATTGCTCCTTACAGTTTGGGCAATGTATGAGGATGAAAAGTATGCTATAATCATGTATTTTCTTAAATTAAAATTATATAATTACTTTAAAATTAATAGAATTAAGATCAAAACTAGAAATATTTTTTAAAATGTTATAGATTGTGGAAGGTTCATTTTGATAAACAGATATATGTAAATTCAAGGCTAAAAAATTAAAATAAAATACCTCTGGAGTGTCCAATTCTTTCCTAGATAAACTTTCAACTACAGCACAGCCATAAACATCTCCAAGCAAATTATTTGTTGTCCTCAAACGATCCCTGTAAAAAAAGTCAAACGAAATTAATAAATTAATAGGGTAAATCAATAAAAAAATGTACTTTTACAGTATAATACTACTAACATATTAATATAATGTGATAAGTGAATAAGTTGGGTTTAAATCAGAGTTAAGGACTAATTCGATATCAAAAGCAGAAAAAAAGAAAAAATTGCTGAAGTCACTTAATAGATGATTAGGCTTGTTCTAGACCTTGGTGAAGAAAAATTACTTTACTTACTTCCAAAAAATCTGAATAAATAATAATAAATGAGCAATCGATCACAGCCAGGGCTATGCTAAGAGAAATGTGAAAGACATAAAAATTGTCAAAATCAAATTTATGTCATGACAAAATATTGCTATAGTAGAAAATCTAACATCAGTTAGTCTCAAATGATAGGTAGTCTCAAATTTAGGGATATTTTTGGGATACTTTCTTGAAGAGGATGGAGATTTCTATTGTAAGAATGAATAGTTATAGTAATCTTAATTAAGAATTTATATAATTTTGTCAGTAGCACCATTATTAGTTGTCTGTGTTAGCCCATTTTATAATTGCATTGTAATGATTTTACATGTCAAAGGTTTCATTTAGAAAGCTGTAAGTAGGGAAACCTGCAGGGCACATAGTGTTGGTTAAAGTGAGAATAGGATGTTGGTTTGTTTGGTAATTGTACCACAGCAAACCATTGTTGTTTTTGAGTAATATATGAGCAATAGAATGCTTATATCTATATTGCCTATTAGCTGCAAACATATTACAGCCTGTGTATTAGTTACTATGTGTTTGACCACTTAAGAGTAGCATTTTTATTTAAGCAATACTCAAACAAGTGTCTGTTTGCACACCAGGGGCACTTTTGATCAAGGTGGCAGTGTTTATACTTCACTTTATGATGTCACATAAAAGACATAAGGCACTTTAATTTAATCCAATAACACAGTTACTCTAAGAACTGAGTAACTAATAAATTCTTCTGTTACTTAATCATCACTCATTCTTTTTGTGACTTCTCAAATAACAGGAAGCATGTAATATTCTGGAAAAACAAAATTATCGCTATTCAGCTCAGTGACATAGAATTTTGTTAAATTGTTAATATTGACTTAATTTTTAGTATAATGGTAAAAAATTATACAATTTTAGAAGAAATTTCTCAATAGTTTTTATATTTATATCGATGTATATCTCATCCTCTAGTCCTCTCCCTGGCATCCCACGTTCATCTCGACCACCCTCCCCAATGCCTCAAGAGGAGGTGGCCAAGGGACCTCCAGCCAGTTTAGTTACAATATCAAGGGAATGAATGCACTGGCATTCATATATATATTATAAATGAAACTCTCGCGTCTACTATATATTGTAATCAAGAATAGGTGGAATAAAGAGTGCAGTGAACGCTCAAAAAGNTATATATATATATATATATATATATATATATATATGTGTGTGTGTGTGTGTGTAATGTATATCTCAGTATACACCAGAGAATCATACACTTTAAAGAGGAAAATGGGGGAGATTTTGAAAAGTTATGATAAGCCATTTCTGTAAGCAGAAAGGCAGGAATTGTCCTATAAATTTGGTAACTACGAGATCAAGGAATATTTATAAAGTCTGAGTATTGGTTGGAATTAGAAGTTGTGAATATATTTTTTTTAGATTTAGGCTCTCTCCAAGGATCCTTCTCCATAGAAACCCAGTTATCATTACCTAGAGAATCATTAAAATGTCAATAGGACAAAACTGAATTATTATTCTGATTGCTGTTATATAGAGGCAATTACAAAAACCCAGAAGCTAGTCAATAGTTTACCAGGGAGAAAATTTTATTAATATCACATCTCTTTTTAAAAAATTTATTTAACCTCCTATTCAGCCACTTATGGTCATGAAGGGAGGGGCTATGGACTGGTAGCCTCTATTCTGAACATCTGTGGCTCTTGACAAACTTTTTCTTCTTGATAAAAACTTGCCCAGGGAAGAACTTGAACCCATGGCACCACCAGAATTGAAAGACACAAATAGGATCCAGTAGTAAGTCAGATCCCTCAACTCCCCTGTAACTTGCCTTTGTAACTGGATTCAAGGTTTTCTGGTCTATGTTGGAGGCAATTTATTGCTTTCGTAAGAAAATTTGGAAATCATAACATCATCAAGTTAGTATTCACTATGATGTTTTGGTTTCTTGAGTATTTTAATATTATCCATTTATTGAAAATATTAAAAGAAACTAAATGGAAACGAATTATTTTACAGAGCTGTAGAATTTTAAAACTAATCAGTCAGCATGATAAAGTGATACACATAAATATACAACACAATATGTAAAAAAAAAAAATTATAAGAATTTTGTAAATATTTATCAATACTTCTTCCGGGTTCAACCATGTCTTGGAGTTTTTAGGTGCCAAGCTTTCGCACATTGTGTGATGGCTTCTTCATGGCAGAATGGAGAATGAAGCTCATTAGGTTTAAGTTTACAGTGTACATATAACTGTGAACAACAGCCAAACCCTTCCCAACAATTATTAATACACTCAACAAATCAATTCAATAGCAAATTTTGAATGTAAGAAATTATACTTACACAAACCAATCAACAGCAAAAAGTAATGAGACATCTTCAGTGGGAGCATTTATAGTACTGCACAGCATCAACACAAGCACCAAAGCAGCACTAGGAACAGTAGCTGAAGACATGCTTGCCGCAGTGCATGATAATCTGGATAAAGAGTGATAACATTTAAATCATATTTCATAAATTTTAAAATTAATTTTACTACTTCAATTTCAAAGTTTTAGTATACTATTTCTAATTTTTAAAGTATATATATAATAATAGACTTTTTGTGTAAGAATAACAACATAAATTTTAAAACATTACAATCTATACCAATCGTATTTTAAATTTTAAGCAGTAACTATATTTTCAAAACAACCAATTTTTTTGGTATATTTAAAACCTCACTGTTGAAGATGTAGAGAAATGATATAGAACCAAAATTGTAAACCACAAAAAAAAATTTTAATTAAAATTTAATACACTTGTAGCTAGACATCTTATGCAGATTTAATATTTTAATTTTTTATTAGAGGAAGGTGTGGTGGTTATATTTACATAAGAATAAAAGAGTAGTAATAAAAGGCATACCCAATTGTCATTAGATCACCTAGACCAAGGGCAATGCTATTCATCTGGGCAATAAATATAACAGAAACTGTTAAAAAAAGAGCTGTTCCATCCATATTAATTGTGCCAATCGGGAGGATGAAGCGAGTAATCCTTTTGTCTATATTAACTTTTTCATCCATCAAGCGAAATGTGATTGGCATTGCTGCAGATCTAAAAATCAATAAAATACATAATAGTGATATCAAAATATAATTTTTAATAATTATCAAAATGTATTTTAATGTATTGAAATTTTAATTTCTAACTATCATAAAGCAATTATTTGATCCTAATAAATATTGCGCAGTTCATTAATGAATGTAAGACTTTTTACCTAAGAATAGCTGTGGAAGTTAAATACTTTAAATCAATGATCCATGACACACAAAAACACTAAAAATAAACAATTATCAAGAAAATAAAATAAAGGTCACTCCAGACTCCAATAAGCTTAACATTCAATAAGCTTGTTGAATTATTGAATGTTAAGCTTATTGGAGTCTGGAGTGACCTTTATTTTATTTTCTTGATAATTGTTTATTTTTAGTGTTTTTGTGTGTCATGGATCATTGATTTAAAGTATTTANGGCAATATATATATAATTTATACTAGACACTAGAAAAAGAGATTTTTTACATAGAAACTACTTAAATAGAGCAAATTCCTCAGCATCATAGTTGTTGAATATTAGTATTTAAAATTTCCATGACACATCAAATATATATCATCAATAAAAAAAGTTTCTCAATGTTACTGCTTTAAATAATTATTACATCTGCTACTGCACTGAATTCACTATTACACTAATTATTAAACTAATATATAATAATAAATAAAACAATTTGTCAGTTAAAGTATTTCTTAGTTCACAACATAAATGATACTAATTGAAATTTTATGTAACAAAATAATACTATTGTAATTATAAATAGACTCAAATTTTATAAAATATACTTAAATACTAAATTTTAAATTTGGCTCTTTAAAAGCTATCCTTGATGTTTACCCTTCAAACTTCTTTATGACAAAGTTATTCAGTTCTTTGAACAGGATATTGTGGAGTAAGTTATCCAAGAAAAGGAAAAAAAAACTGACTTCTTTAAATTGGTTCCAAAATTGTTTTATGTCTGACCTTATGATGTGTTAATAATGACAACATACGCTTATATAACAGGAAACTGTCCCTTTTTAATATGAAGGGTAAGATCACATAACTTGACTCTTAATTCATCTGAGAAATATGGCGGTATCTCTAAGATTACTCTCTGTTAGTATTTTAGCTGTTAAGGAGTAATTTTGCGGTAGGCTTTTTTATGTTTATGATTCAATTCATCTCTTACATATGAGGCTCCTCTCCTCACTCCTACCACTCCTCCTCAATCTCCTATAGTATTCTAATCTCATAACTAACATGCTGTGCTTAACTTACTTGTTCTCTTTGCTGTTCAGTCAGATTACTGTGCTATTATTATTGTCTTAGCTGCTTTTGCTTTGTGGTATGTTTTATCCTTTGTTAAATTAACTTGACTTAAGATAGATTTGAAAAAAAAAGACATCATACACCTTACTTTAAATATTTTTCAACTTTATGTTTGAAAACTTCAATATAAAATGTTCAAAGATGTTCTAATTTTATATAATGCATTTATTTAAATTATTTCATACTGCTTTTAAATTATCATTGAAAACATTTGTATTTATTAAAAATTATGATTTATTTTTATTGAGGTAGTGATAGTTTGAAAAAAAAAAGTGAATATTTTATTAGTATCCTAAATTAAAATTGATATCAAGATTTGTTTATATCAAGTAACAACTAATATTAACTCAATATATTATTATTTTTATGGATATAAAGTAAAAAAAAATGTAAAAACCAAAAATCAGAAATAAATAAACCATACCAAAACAATTCAACTAATAAAATGTACTCAATTTTTGTATCGTGTAACAACTAAGTTGATTTTTGTCAGTGCATCAGCTTATCAACAAAACTTTTTTATTGGGTTTTATATGTACTATTTTTCACCTGTTGTAAACTTTGTTTTACTAATATGTTTAACTTTAACTAGTGAACCTATACTACTACTTTTTATAATTTATTAAAGATAATATATTATGTACTTTACATTCATTAAATAATAAATGAAATTGAATAAACAAATGCTGGGGTACATTAGCTTAAACATGATTTTCTTTTTTNAATAAACCTTGACATTTTTTTTTTTTTTTTAAAGCAAAAAAAAAAGCTAATCTCCAGAATAAATATAAATATTTCAAAATATAAAAAAAGTTAAAATTAAATAATTCTAAAGCCCTTCTTTTGTAAACTAATGATATTTTCTTTACAATATGAACCCAAAAAAGATTTTGGTTACTAAAGTATAGCTTCTAATTTATTGTCAGTGCTTAGTACTGTGGGTGTTCCTTCATTTATATATAAGTTTTTTATATATGTAAGTTATATATATATAAGTTTTTTAGTTTGTACGTTTCAGATCTTTAGGAAATTATTGTGAGTCTTACTTTTGTCATTTCATCTTGTTGGGTGTTTTATTGTTGAAATCCCTAAGTGGAGGCATATTTGTACCCACAAATATATATGTATTTTTATATAACCTTTATTTACATATACACTCTGTTAAAAATAAATATAAGCATTTTGTAATTTGATTACAATGAATAATAATAAAAAATTACATTAATGAAAGTCACATGAGGAGAGAAGGTGAACAGTGACACCATTCTCAAATTATTCACAGACTATGTTCCCTAGAGGTCACAGGGCCATCTTCGTTTGAGCCGACGGATTTGCTTATCACCTAATTTTTGCTTTACGAGCCTGGAAAGAGGATTAAAGTATTTGCGATCTGTGGGGTGTTTATATTTTTGGAACAACACCCTTGAGCAGCGTTTTACTATTATGAGCTTTTTAAGCGAATCTGGGTGTGGCTTTTGGGACTCAGAAGAGTATTTGGTAAATTTTGGTTTGAGATTAGCCATACATATTCATTGCTGAAGGTTTATGGTAAAGGAGTGTACAGCATCATTTATATCGTCAGAGGTTTTCAGAGAAATTCCGAGGTCAAGAGACTCTTCTATGAGAGTTCTAAACAAGGTCCAGTTGACTGGACCATTAATGAGGGAGAGGAGGCAATTGTTTTGGAATAGGAGTCAAGGATAACGTAAGGGGCGTAAGCGTAAGTGGACTGGGCTGTGGTCAGAAGAGAGTTCGTTTAAGGTAGAAGCAGAAACTCCTCCTTTAATTAAGGGGAGTAAGGTTTTTGCAGATGAAGAAGTCCAGGATATCAGGCGGTTATGTCAGAGGGCCAATAATTGGGAGAGGAAGGACTAATTGTGTAGAGGTTATGGGTTGATAGTGCATTATATAGAGATTGACCACGAGAGTTGGTCGTTCTCGATCCCCATTGCAAGTGTTTCGCATTATAGTCTCCACGGGCAAGGAAACGGTGACCAAGGTCTTTGAGGAAAATGGAAAATTCTGGTTGAGCGATTGGCTTATTTGGAAGACAATACACTGCTGAGAGCATGTTAGGATAAGAGGTTGTTGATTGAAGGGACTCTGGGAGTGGAGGAAAATATATGATGGGTATAGGATTTCTTGATAAGAAGTGCAGTTCCACCATGAGCTCACCCATCAGGATGGTCTGTCCTGTATTTGTGGGAGCCAGTAATTTTTAGATTAATTTGTATAGTTAGTCATGTTTCTGTCAGAAAAACTACATCTATGAGTACAAGTTTGAGATCATCAGTATGCGTCAGAATGCTGTTGGCATTCCATAGGAGGATAGAAAAGGAATTCTTGGGTTGAGGAATCACCCACAAATATTATGAGCAATTGTTTATATAATCTATAGTTCTTTTTCATAGTTGTTAAATGTAGGTAGAATAGTTTTGAGTTCCCTCATCATGTATCTGAATTTGTTCTTGTATACCATACGGTTTCTGTTAATGGTATGGAGGGGTATATGTCAAGTCAAGATATGTGTCTTGTAAGTTCTGAAATTTTAATATTTCACTATTGTAAAGATAATCTTTTTTTTTTTTAGACTGTTATTTATGTTCCTTGTTATATATATTTACATATGTATTATAAATTAATGTTAAAGAATTTATTTTTTACAATTTTTTAGACTACAACAATTTTTCTGACTAAGAATTTTCAGGAACAATGATCCCAACAGTTCAGCTTAAATAGGTAAATAAATAGTGTTGCTTCAGAGATAGCTTGCTTAAAAGAAGGCAGCACTGCTTGATATACAATGTCTTAAGATGAGGCCATGGGTCCCTAAAAAATGCTCTGCTCAATGTATTAAATTGTGAGAAAATTTTTAAGCTGGTAACATATTCTTGAATTTCATCATGAAACTAAAATAAATTTAGACTTGTAATTTATCCTTAAAGAGAATTTATCCTTTACAGTTATATTTCAACTAATATATTATACCATTAAATCTATTTTTGCATTTTTATTTATTTGCCTTGGGAGCCAGCTGCTTCCAAAAGAATATAAAAAGTTTTATAAGCCTTTTTATCACCTTCAAAAGAATAAATGTTTAAGCTTATGTTGCAATTTTCTTACTGAATGTCCATTTTTTTCTCTAGGCCTATAAATCTAACTTCCCTAAAGTAATATAGCTGCTCTACCTAGATAAAGAACAATTGAACTCTGTGAAACAAAGTTCAGACAATAAAAGCAAACTACCAACAAATCCATTTATTTCACTATCAAGCTTTTCAGGCTCATCATTTAGTATTCATTACAATCCATTATATCTTGTAATAATTAAAACTTACTTAGAAGCTGTTGCAAGAGCAGTGACAATGCTGGGACCAAATGACCAGTAATATTTGAAAGGATTCTTCCTTACAAATATATAGTATATAATTTGAAGAATGACAAACTGGTGTATAGCCACTCCAATTGCCACAGTTAAAATGAACCAGCTAAGCTGTGATAGAGTCTCTGACAAATGACCTAGGGAAACAATTTTTCCACATATGACACTGCCAACTCCTATGGGTGTGAACCTGTAACATCCACATATTACTTTAATAACAGCATTAGGTCAATTAGGTCTAATAATTTAGGACAAATTTTATTCAAAATAGAGAAATGTGTGAAAAAAATATCCTTTACACTTCATTTCACCTATTTTCGTTCAGCTAATTTAAAAGCAGTGCCTTCCAGAAGGAGATAAGACCAAATAAGAAACTAAAAGAATTTGATTTCCCACTCAGCTTCTTAGTTCTCAAGAGTTAGATTCTGATAAAAAGTTTACTTCTTTGTGTTACTGATGTTAAAAAACCCCAAAAACTTGCCTTTTAAGGAAAATATTCTAAGAAAAGACATGTAAGTTTCTATATGAATGTGTTCTTTAACTGCTATTTTTGAATATGTTTACTAGATAAAAACTTATTGGTATGTGGTGTACTTGATAGGTATTTTGACTCAAAACATATTCATTAATTTAACCATCACTACCATTCAGTATTATTTATGAATACTTCAAATAAATCATTGACACTGATATATTTGAGGTTCTGACAGAAAGTGATACCAGTGAGACATTTGAATGTGTCAGGAATAATCTCTTTGTACATAGTATATTGATAGGTGAACCTCTGGTTACCTGATATAGTTTGTTAGCGCCTGGCACAGCTCTCGGTGTTCATGTCGTTGACTCTTTTAATATTATGTTAATATATGTATTAAACCAATTGAACTCTCTTTATTTATTAAATAACCCTGACAATTTTGATCAAAATATGAACATGAAAAAAGAGACTTATATAATTGGAACAGCTTAATCTGAAGAATTCAGTATTAATTCTTCACTTTATTTCCTATTAAAAAAAAAAAAAAAAAAAACTTGCCTTTTAAGGAAAATATGCTAAGAAAATACATGTAAGTTTCTATATTCATGTGTTCTTTAGCTGATATTTTTGAATATGTTAACTAGATGAAAACTTATTGGTATGTGGTGTACTTTGATAGGTATTTTGACTCAAAACATATTCATTCATATAACCATCACTGCCATTCAATATTATTTATGAATATTTCAAATAAATCATTGATAATGATATATTTCAGGTTCTAACAGAAAGTGATACCTGTGAGACAGTTGAATGAAACAAAACATATTTTTTGGTCCTAAATAGTTTTGAACCTGTTATATGAAAGTAGCAGTGATTGTACATTAATGGAACTCACGTTTCTAAAAGAACTTAAATTTATTTAGAGTATACAGAAAGTTGAAATGACAAGAAATATATATTACTAAGTGGACAGGCTGACTGCAGTACTTCTTCTTTTAGTACTGAACATCATTATGAAGCGTACCAATTTAAAAAAATTTGGTCCCTACTCAAGGAAGATAAGTTAGATGAGATGGGGTTTAATACATTCTCAGATTAATTTTTTAATTTTTCATATGTTCCTATAAAATAAATCTTAATTTATTTGAACAGATATAAATGACCATAAACTGTTCATTGGTGTGTTTCTCTTGATGTAAACTAGAAAGGGAATTATCATTTTCTTAGAATATAATAAGCACTGCTCATTTCTTATTTTAATTCTTATGAACAACAAAATGAAATGAAAGATAGCAAGTTAACTTACCATATTGCTCCCATCAGCATCTTCAACAAAACTTCATAAATTACATTGAAAAAACTTATTACAACGACTTTGTTTGGCCCGAGAGTTCCAAGAACAGAACCAAAGATGAGGCAGAAAAATATTATTCCCAGTGTATTGGTTCCATCTCTGGGGATCAGAAGAAAAACAAATAAAATAATTGCCTTTATTATAGAATACAAACTTAAAAGTAATATAAACATGAAAATTAGTTTTTTATGTTTAAACATTCATTTTAAAGGATTATAGGATTGTACATGTAAAAGAATGAGACCTCTAACAGGTATATTTTAAGAGATAGTTATTGCATTCATTACAAATTATTTTGTTGAAATATTTATTTAAGTACAGTTAAAACCAATTAAACCTATGGTTATATTGTGCAAGAAAGTTGTAAAAAATATCTTTGATTCTGCACCAAACCTATTTAGAAGAATTAAAAATATGATCCGTTTATATATGCGTGTGTTTGAGTGCAAGTGTCGTCTTTCTATAACGCCCAAAAATAGATAAAATAAAATAAATAGAAACCTAATGCGAAATCAAAAGCTTCTTGTTGCAAATTGTTTGTTAATGATTGAATCGGTCTAGAAGATTAACAGAAATGCTTAATTGAAAATCTTCTTATCTTTGTCTGTTAAGAAAAATACATCATAGGTAAAAATTTAATTTTATAACCTTTATACTATAGAATATAAACAACAAATTAATATTTTAATATGTATTTTCAGAAAAATATTAAAGAAATATTAAAGTTTTTGGTTTTTATATTGTTATGGGCTACGAGTGAATAAAATAACTACTACAAATACAATATTGTTAAAGACTAGGGAAGTAGGTTCCGTGAGGACCAGACCAGGTAATTTAAGGAGGCCACCTACTTCCTTAGATCAGAGAAGAGAAGAAGAAATTCTAGTTAGTCTTCTAGGCATGTCTTGTGTCTTCCACGAAGTTATAAAAACAGCTCGCCAGCGGCCCCACGAGTCAGTGATAAATTAGTGTTACTTTCTGACGGATTTCATGTCAGAGCCACAGAGCGTCAGGCTGGTCGTAGCCTCTGCTGTGCCGGTAAGAGTGAAGAGATAAGTGGCAGTAATTATCAAGTTATCTTGAGGCCTATTTGCGAATAAGCATATTTAACTAATATATATATATATAAGTAAATTATATTGTCTATNTATAGTGTGTGTATCAATATAATATTATCATAAATAAAATGTAAAATATCAATTACTTATAAAACATTCACACACACTCGACAATGTGGCTAGTGTTCTGATTTTAGATGTAGGTCTAATGTTAAGGACCTACATTGGGAGTTGATGAAGTTTGCATGGTAAACAAGAAGCCAATGTAGAAGAAATAATTTATTTGTGATAGACAGAATTTCTCCTCGCACATTGGTTATTATTTATGTGTTTTTGTGTCATCTCTATACAAACCAAAGTATTCAGATCTTGCACTATAATTTGGTATGTTGTTTTAAACATTTATTTTCTTCATGGAGGTAAATTTGTTGACCATCAAGTTTTATGATGAGATGATTATCATGAATTCGGTCTTGGTAGTTGAAGAATTGAAAACTAATTTGAAACCAAAAAAGTTACATCCCTAACCCTAGTCAGGCTCACCTACCCCACTGATAAAGGAAATATTATTTTGGATAAAATTTAATGAATGTTCAAGTGTGTGGTAGATGAAGGGAAGGGGTACTTTTAACATGACAGTTCATAAACAAATTATCTGTCACTGTATCAAATCAATTTGATTTTTAAAGAATTGTTATTTTAAACAAAACCAGGACTTAAAATATAATAAAACTGGCAATAGTATATCTTTCAAAGCCCGCTCTGACTACTAGCTGTGACAGCAGCATTTTATAACTATAAATAGATACTCACCTAAACTGCAGTTTTCTTTTTAATGGTGATTTATTAATCAAGTCAGTATTCGATGTATTAGGTTTAGCATTGTCTACAGGCTCTTTATATTTGAGAGCAACTGGAACATACTCTGTGAATGTCTGCAACATACAAAGTCCACCATTGAACTCCACAGTAAATAATCAATAAGCCATTTCAACTATACTACTCTTCTTAAAAATACAGCACAAAATTTAAAACTGAATATTCTGTGCTTTGATTTATCACAATATTTTATAATTATAATATTATATTGAAAAAGATTATATGAATGCCACTTATGACTGGGCTAAATGCAGGTACACTCACCTGTTCAAACGCAGCTTGGAACAAATTGTCTGGCACAAGATTTCTGTAACAAAAATGTCCTCACCTAGTCTATTCGGAAGGGGTTCCTTCCATAAACTTATGTAATACTTTATTTCTTACAATCTAGTGTGTTGTAGAATATTGAATTAAATTGAATAAATAAATAATATTAAATTAACAAAAAATAAAGTTCTTAAAATATCTGCTTCAATTTATTACTTGAAAATCTGTTGGAGATTTAGAATTTTAAAAATATTAGTTCTCATATAAATGAGAAAAAAAAATTGTCAACATAATATACAAAATAGTAAACAAAAATATTGTTCCTTGGCTTCTCATGTCATGTTTTCTTCATAAAAGGTTTTTGATTTTAGAACTACAATTTCTTTTCTGTGTAATACTAAAACAAATAATTGTAATCAAAGAATTTTTTTTTTTCTGAGACTTTCATTTTTTCAATTTTATATTTTAATCGAAAGAAACAAAACCAAAATTAAAATTTTAGGAAAATTAGCATTTTTTACTTATTTTATTTAATTATAATAACAATATGAAGGAAAATCTATTTAAATTAAAAGATGCACCAAAATTTAATTATTAAAATTAACAAAACAAATTGTTATATTACCATTTTTATAAGGTTTGTTTAGAAAAAAAAAAATTAAAAAGTGATTTTGATTAAGCTTATTCTTTATTTTACATAAGAAAGCCTTTTATATAAATTGTTTATAATATATTTTTCTCCCGAATATCAATGTACCTATTTCTAGAGTAGATCAATTATTGTGAATTATTTATTACATTCAATATCTATTGCTTATTTTTAAAAAAATTTGTATTTACTATGAGATCCTATTTAACTTGCTTTTAAAAAGAAAAACAATTTAGAAACATTAGGCAGGCATTTAAAGATTTCTAAAGTTTAAAATTATACATATATA
>KZ807145.1:346365-383900 GCA_000696205.2 Oncopeltus fasciatus
AAGACAGGCTTCGCCCAAGGACCGGACAGCGCCGGGTATAAATACCCCTGGATTTCTTTACAGCTCTCATTCTCTTTTCAGCCCTGAAGAAGCCATCACAGGATGTGCGAAAGCTCGGCAACCATCAAAAACTTTACACGGTCCAACCCGGAAAAAACTTTACATACATCTGATGACTGTGGAAGCCTACGTGAACACCATATTTGTATTTTAGCTATTTTCTGCAAACCAATGGATGAGTTCATTAATGGTTAAAATTGATTGTGGAGGAAAGAGACATAATTGAAAAACCATTATTATCTTTATCAACATTGGTTAAAGGCATCATCATTTTGCCCAATTTTCCTCTTCCTGCCCTTATTATCAACCGAATGTAGTTTACAGGCATCATTTCTCTCAATTTTTCTCTACCTGTCCTTTAACATCCAGTTCAAATCACTTAATGATTAAGACATAAGTCTTATTAAAGTAGTACAATATTATTACTGAAAACCAAAGGATATATTGAGTAATGACCTTAATACAATTTTTCATTTCACAAACTACAAAGAATATATTAACATTTTATTTTTTTTTTTATTTATTTTTTTTTTTTGCATCAGTAGAAAAATCTCAAATAATTGTAATAATAAAGGTCAAAATTTTAGTATATTCCCCATTAATTACTTTAATTCACCAAATGTCATTAATTTTTAACTAACAATAATTAACTTTTACTACTAATAATAATTTAAAACAAGAACTTCTAAAAGTTAATTCGATGGAAGACAAGGCGATAACAAGCTGACATTTTGTAGAAACCTCTGGTTAATCGAAAGCAGTTACCATTTAATAGTTATGATAATAAAAAAGAAAACATTTCTTGACTTGTGGCATTCTATTATTATAATGTTTGGAAATAATAATCCTTTAGCAGTGGCATCATTACCCCATCTATCTAGAAGAGAGATAAAACATAAAATTGAAGACTAGTAAATGAACTTTTCACTAATTATTATTATCTGAACATTTCATCAATTAGAATTAAAATATTCGTTCTTTTTTTTTTTTCATTATTGTAGAGAAATAAGATATTTTGAGTTCTGTGAAAATTTTTTTCACGACTCATGCCTGTAATAGTATGTTATTCTAATTATAAGAATACTTTAAAAATTACACATTGACAGTTATTTATTATTTAATTGTTTTGATACAAATTTGATGAAGTACAAACCTTCCCATATCAAGGAAACCATCAAGAGGTCGAGTGACCTTCACTTCCTGGCTGGGCATAGTGGAGTTAGCCTTTACAAGAGGATTTCCTGGATGGATTGCTAGAACCAACACCATCCCGAGACCAACATTTATGACCGATGTTACTACAAAATATCCCATTGTCCTCATTGCAATTTTTCCATTCTTGGTAACATTCAGAGTAGCAGTCCCTGAAATAAAAAAGACAAAAAAAAGGTTTTTAGTTTGATCACTAAAGTATAGTGGTAGTTATACAAATATATCACAAATCAATGATAAATATTAAAAGTTTAAAATTTATTGTGTCATTTGTTTTTTTGACTTAAGAGATTTAAGAAAACAAAGATTTAGCATAAGCAAATTTTTATACTTAAACTGTCAATTCATGACTCACCTAGCATAGGATTTTTGAAAAATTCCGAAAGCTATTCATGTAGAATAGGGTTACAGATCTTCCAAATGTATAGGTTGTTATATTGTTCAATGGAGTTAGGAAAATAAGGGAAATTATTTATCTATTGCTTCAATATATGTTCTTTTTTTAATAAAAAAGATTGGTCCAAAACACAATTTTATAAAAACATTTGTTCCTAATATAATTGCTTAATAATATTTTTTAAATGCAAAATGTCCATTTTTGGATATTGTATATATTGCCAAACCCTGGATAACTAGCATTTGAATACTACCTTTAGGTTACCTTTTTCAATCTGTGGTTGTAGAATTAAAATAATACCTTTAACAGATTCAAGAAAATAAAGCTATTCACAGCTGTTCATATGGCACAGTTTTTGTGATTTCAAAGATTGTGTTTAATCTTTCAATCAAAGAATGTTTCTATACTACTCTCAAATTTCATTCATTACCTGGGGTTCCATCTTGACTCACGACCATACTAAAATTAAAAGAACTCAGTCAATGACAAGGACCTAAGCACACTCATGAATAGGACTCCAATCTTACAATAGAAAACAAACTGACGCCATACAAGACTTTACTATGACCAATATGTGTGTAGACATATGACATTCGGTGTAGAAATCTTGGATTTCTGACTGGACTGATGCCAAGCCTTCCAACATCCAAAGAATCGAGTCCTTTCAATCCAAAACCCTCAGAATAATTGTTAAGGCTCCCTATTACGCTTTTAATTTCTCCCTTCACCACGATTTTAATACCCCTTCCGTTCAAGACCTCATTTCTTCCTACTTCACCCTTTTCCACAGTAAAATGCCATACCTGCTCTCCTCTTGCGATTGTCATTTTGATAATTTTAGTTAATAATATTATTACATTATTATTAATGAGTTAAAGAACTTCACTTAGTTTACATCACTCTTGTAAAACAAAATAAATTATATTTCAACTTAGTATATACATACCCATAATGAGGCATGAAATGACAAATGGCAGTATCATTAATTTCAGTACCCTCATAAACAGTTCTCCAGGATAAGATAGAAGCACAATAACATCTTGACTTGGGTTCATAGGTCTGACTAAAAAACCTGAAAAAAAAAAAACTTTCAAAATTGCTATTGAACAATTGTACTATAAATGCTGCTGTCAAAAATAGGCTAAAAAAAGGTTGATTCTGCTACAGCTTTAAATAAAAACAAATGTTTTGGAACATGACATAATTAATAATGAATATTATTTCTTTGGAAAAATATTCTTCTTTATATATATTTTTTATAGACTTCCAAATTAGCAAAATTAGAGTTTCTGGTTAAAAATTATGTACTTCTCATATTTGCTCGCTTAAATTAATCCACTTAATTTTGTTAAAGGAATGTTTGATTTCCATCCCTTCTCACATCTACCCAGGTCCTTTTTCAGTGCTTCTAATATTCTCCATTACCCCAATGCATGCATCAAATATTTAGTTTAGACAATAACTAAAATATTTGAGCTTTATTTTAAGGTATATAGCTCGGTTAGCTATCCGAAAAACTGCTTCATCATTTTTTAATAATCTTTTACTTCTACACTTTTTTGTCTTGGTACAAATTTATTATCTTCAAAAGTAAGATAGATTTTCAATAGTTGTCTAAAAAGGAGAAACTAGTTTATTAAAAAATAATTATAGTTANTTTCAATAATTAAATATGCATTCGGGGAAGGAAAGCAATAAGTATATAAATATATTATGATTTTTATTTTAGATATGATTCATTTCCTGAATGAAGGGAAAATTAATTGCTTGCAAACAACCGGTAGCCATCAGGAAGAACTCTCACTGTCATTAATCCAGACAAGAACTTTCACAAAAAGCCTTTCATAAAGTTGGAAAAGAGGATCTGAAATGATTGCTTACTCTAAGTGAAAAAGTTTTCCTTTCAATCTACCAAAGAACAGAATCTTGGCAAGAACTAAACATGGCTGCCCACCAACTAGCTGAAGGCGTGCATAGCTGCACTGGACAAGGACTGCAATAAATCTTCATAATTCGCATAAAGGTTAGTGGACCACATTTGATTAGGTGATTGTTTAGTTGTGAAGCAGGGGATGTAGGGCTATTTTGTGTAATCACTTCTTTATTGGAAATGATGGCAGGCTCTTAACCTCCTCATAGCAGCCTATTCCCTCATGCAAAACAGTCTACCCATTCATCCCTCTCACCTCACATTTCATAATTCAATAGATTTTATTTTATGGAGTGATATGAGAATGATGTATATTTATAGTCTTAAAGCTCCTTAAAAAAAAATTTAAATAGTGTACTTATCCCATCTAAAGCAAGACTCAAGGGTTTTCCATATGAATACAATGATTCTAGGAGAAAATCAGTAGTCCTATAATGCTTATAAATATTAACCTGTAGTACTACATGAATCTCAACTCAAATGTGAAAATTTGTGTAAAGTATATATAAAAGGTTTGGGAGAATAATTAATTATTTTTCATAAAAAATTTATTTGCGAGTGCTTTGCAAGATCTATTTATCAATCATGAGGAGGTATATTGAAGTGGCCATTAATACCAGGTCATTCTGAAGGTCCCATCGATTTTATAGTTTATGATTTTTAATTTTGTTCTTAAGTCTTTGTTATTCAATGAATTCAAAACTGGACTCTAACCCATGTAACCAAATGTTAATCCTTTAAATGGAATAATTGCAATCCTTATAGTCCTCTTTAAGCGTTTGAACGGGCTAGTCGAAAATTATCCCGGTGGAAACTCGTATTGGGTCAATTTTGTTTTGTGAGTAAAAACTCGGTTTAAAAGAGACCAAAGCTGCCTTAAAATAAGCCTCGTTTTTTTTTTTTGTTATTTTTTTTTTTTTTGGTTTTTTTTCGAAAAGATGCCTTCTCTGGGCGAAAGGTAAAATTTTGGTTTGGCAAATTTCTTGCAGACGATAAGACTCTCGAAGATGATACTCGCTCGGGCCGATCAAAGATCTTAGATTTAGAGGAAGTTTGAGGAATAATTGAGTTGTATTCTCGCCAAAGTTGTTCAGAGGTGGCCTTACAACTTAATAATTCTCCAACCACTGCCTGAAAATAACTCCATCAAATGGGACAAGAAAAAAAAACTGGATAAATGGATTCTTCATAACCTACAGATGCAAATAACATAAGCCGCTTAACAATTGCACTTTCTCTTTAATTGCACTAATTTAACGCTTAAAAATCGAATCCTTTTTGTACAGTATCATCACCTGCGACGTAAAATGGGTTTTGTACAATAATTTTAGACGATCGTATCACTTTTCGGCTAACGATTTCCTGAACCAGATCTCCATCCAAAGAATGTTGTGCTAATGGTTTTCTGGACAGCCCAGAGTGTAGTGCATTTCGAAATTCTGAACCAAGGTCAAACTATTACTGCAGAAGTATACTCCACAATATTGGACCATTGCCACTCGAAGATAAAGCTTTTTGATCCCGGCTTAATTATTTGAAAAGGCCATCTACTTATCCAGGACAATACTCGTCCACACACTGCCAAATTGACCAGGCATATATTGACCAAGATTGGCTGAGAGGTTCTACCACATCCACCCTCTTCATCTGACCTTTCACCTACTGAATACAAGCCGCTTAGATCTCTGGACAGCCCAGAGTGTAGTGCATTTCGAGATTCTGAACCAAGGTCAAACTATCACTGCGGAAGTATACTCCACAATATTGGACCATTGCCATTCGAAAATATAGCTTTTTGATCCCGGCTTAATTATAATTAATCTCCAGATCTCTGGACATCCCTTGCCATTCGAAAATAAAGCTTTTTGATCCCGGCTTAATTATTAGAAAAGGCCCTCAGGTCAAACTATCATTGCGGAAGTATACTCCACAATATTGGACCCTTGCCACTCGAAGATAAAGCTTTTTGATCCCGGCTTAATTATTAGAAAAGGCCCTATACTTCTCCAGGACAATACTCGTCCACACACTGCCAAATTGACCAGGCATATATTGGCCAAGAATGGCTGAGAAGTTCTACCACATCCACCCTCTTCATCTGACCTTTCACTTACTGATAACAACCTTTTTAGATTTCTGGACAGCAATCTCAGACAAAAATGTTTAAACAGCCGTGACGGTCTACTATCCACATTCATAGTAAAAATCACTAATGCCATTTCAACAATTGCGTTGGGAGAAGGTTATTAATAGTAACGGAGAACAAATATATTTATTAGTAATTATTTATTTTCAACTTTTGAATGACCTGATATATTAAATAAAGCTAGAAGGATCCCCTGGTTATTTTCATACTCATTGGAATTATTTGTTTTTTTTTGTGACCTAGTTATTAAATTAATTACAATTAGTAGTCTTAAATAAATAAAAAAAAACAGCTATTCTTAAAATTTGACTTCTGTATTACTGAGGGAAAAACAGTTTGTTCCCAAATCCTTAAGCTCTAAAACTTTTCCAAATCAAAATCTGACTGAAAGCAATAGGAAATAAATTACCGAGTAATAATTACTTTCACTAATGAAAGAAAAAAAAATACATTTATAAAGTTTCAATAAATGAGAATCAGCGAAGCAAAGTTTGCTTTCCATGCTTGTATAACCAGTAGAAAATTCAGAACATCAAAATCAGAAGATTCTGTAAAAACTTTTAAAAAAATTTCGTTCTTTGTTGACAACAGCAATTTACAAACTTATAAAAAGGTCTCATACCTTATATTCTCCGTCTTCATTGGTTTCTGTACATCCTCTCCTGTTGGCGAGCGCTTTCGGACGACACTGTCCATCTTCTGGCCGAATACATACGTTCACTGTCACGGTCCGTATTCAACAATGACAGTGAACGTATGTATTCGGCCAGAAGATGGACAGTGTCGTCCGAAAGCGCTCGCCAACAGGAGAGGATGTACAGAAACCAATGAAGACGGAGAATATAAGGTATGAGAGTTCTATATTCATTGGTGGTAGAAATAATAATAACCCTTTAGATTATAAAAAGGTAGTCCAAGGACGTTCAAAATCGCGCATTTCTGAAACATGTGTACCATCATGATCAGAGAAAGCCTTCACCGAAAAAAATTCATTCGAAATATATATATTTAACTTTCATAGGAAAATTAATATTTATGGAAAAACAATAATGCTTTGCAAAGAACTTTTTTGAAGTATTACAAATGATCTAATTTGTTGGAACTGTTTGTTGTTTTAGCAAGCACCGGTCATTTTGGAGTTGTTAATTGGGCCATTATATGGGAGGTTTGGCATAGAAATTGTATGTTTTGGTAATAACTGCTCCTTCAACTAATTATCTACGAGTGAGAGTAACAAATCTCCCAGTACTAACTAAAAATCATACTTTCAGGGAGGGCAACAAAAATGTACGTGCATCACAGAATTTTATTAGATTGTTATTATCAGATAAGAATAGCTTCCAAATTGTAATTTGACTGGGAGATATATATCTTAAGAAATCAGTCAAGGAGAGCAAAAGAAGAAATTTGAGGAAGGATTGTTCGGGGATTCGGTTTCGGGATTTGAATGAACAAAGACTAAGTTGAAAAACCAAAAAGTTTTTATTTGACCAGGATATCTCAGGTCTTCTTCAGGCCAAGGGGTGTGATGGAGGGAGTGAGGTTAACTAACAACTTTAGGGTAGCTAAATCACGACTCATCATTATAATTAGTTATAACTGTTTTTTTTTTGTTTTTTTTTAATTTTTCATACCATGCAAAATATATTTTGCGGCTTGTATTTACCAACATATGTCTGCATTGAATTTCATTAGTCATAAGTAAATATTATAAATACTAATTTTAATGCTAGGGAACAGAATAAAAATCTAACTTTCCCAACCAGGAGTCGAACCTGGATCTCCTGCTTTCCGGGCCGGTTCATTTTCCACTTATGCTACCGAGACAAGCCTGATAAGTTACTAAATTCCCTGCAATCATTAAAATTTACGTTGGATTTAATACCAGAAGAAAATTAATATTTATAAAATTAAAATTAAAATGTAAATAACGAGTGCCATTTAATCAGCTTGGCAATGTCAGCTCCTCCGAGCATAAGACGATATATTCGTCTGCCTCGGAGGTTAGACTCTCGACACAAGTCCGGGGAATTTAATAACTTATCAGACTTGTCCTGATAGCGTAAATGGTAACGTACCTGCCCGGATAGCAGGAGATCCAAGTTTGAGTCCTGGCTTGGACAGTTAGATTTTTTTATTCTGTTCCCTTGCACTAAAAATTGATAAGTAAATATTGTGCCTGCTAAATCGAAAAAAGGTTATTTATATTTGCACTTGACATTTCTGGTAATTTCCACTCCTATTGGAACCAGTTTTGGTTAGTAAATAACTTGGTCCTTCCTTTTATATATAAAAGCAACATACTGAGTTTCATTAAGAAAAACAACTGAAATAGAGTATTGACAGATAAACATACACACACACTCTCTCACTTTCTCGTATGTGTGTGTGTATGTGTATTTTTCAAGTTGACATTATTTATTTTCAATATATAAGTCTGAGCATGTATTGTGAAACTAATGCGCGGTGGCTTCCTCGAGAATTAAGATGACTTAAGTGGATATTCTTCAAAAAGCATGAAAGAAAACCCTGTAAATTTGTCTATTTCTCCACCGAGTTACATCACTCAAATCCCTTTAGCAGCTCTGTTATGAAGTCCATCAAAGTCTCTGTGACGTTCTCTCACTTCAATAACAACTTATATAAAATTCCATATTAATATTTGCCCTTTGAGGGGATGCATAAAAGAATACACTTTTTACTACAATTAATCTAATAATAATTAATAAAAGTTTTAGCTGAAATAACTACTACCAAAATCTGATTATATTTATTCTAATTTAAACAAGTTTGATCTGTTTAATTACACTACATGTTCCCATGAGAAGAGTGGGTCTTGAACCTTGCAACCCTTCTCTAATTACATTCTTAAATATTTTTGTTCAGTCGGTAAAACGCAAATGTTAAAGAAATTGTATTTAATATATAGTATGTTCTGAATATTTCATTAAAAACTCGTTATTATTAAAGTAACACTAGATAACTTATTTAATATCGAATAGGGTTTTTTTATTCTATAAATTGCAGATTTTAACGAGTTACCAGGAAAACACACATATATACATACACAGAAAATGTACTGTATTTGAACTTATTACACAGATTAAGAATTGAATTGAGTGCAAATTGCAAAAATCTAATGATCAGTAGTAATGATAATTAAAATTCTGCATATAAAATGAATAAAAGATTATTGGAATTCATATAACTAATAAATATCTTAACATTATCAGATAAAGGTCAATCATCATCGAGGAATAAATGTTTTGCAAAATTTTCTACATATCAAACTATAAATAAATTCATATTTTTTACAAATTAGAGTTGGTTTTTCCTGCATTTTACAAAAGATAATGAGTACAATCTGTTGCAAAACGCGCTCTTTTCGACTGTAGTGGAGAAGCCACTGCGCCCAAGATGCTTAATTTAGCAAACAGGTGTGTCCAGAAACTCATAAAAAAATGTTTGTTTGTTTTTTTCAATTTTTATATAAATTTTGTCAGAAGTAGAACATATACCAACAAATCACTTTTCACAAAAAAAAATTATTCTACTGCTAAGGCTTAAACCTCTGTATAGGAAATTTTCATTAAATTCGCCACCCCGCATAAAGAAAATATTTGAAAAGGAGGTAAGAATTTTTGTAATTAAAAAAAACAAAAACGAAAATGAATGAGTTAAAATAAAATCGCTAAATGAGCTAAGTTAATTTTTAATAATTGTGAGTTATTTTCGTTCCTGATGAAGGCCTATCGATATCATGGGAGGTATGGTCTGGATACGCCAGCGAGCAACGCCTCCTAGTCCCTGTCTCACCTGTCCCACGTCACAAGTGAGACAATATGCCATCCTCCCTCTACTGTGTAGTACTAATCATCCCCCTGAATTAGCGCGGCCATACAAGAGTGCTATCTGGCGGAGGGAGACTCCACTACCCACACAATTCGCCCTTGAACTTGACTTCGATCAATATCCCGCCGGCTCGATGGATTTCTCTCTAGGATTCTCCTTTACTCTGGTGCTTCACTCCACTAAATCAGGTAGTTTAAAGGGGGCTTTTCCTATTTATTTGAAATCACTATTCAATTTCAAGTACCCCTACATCTCAATATATTTTAACTATATATGATATATATATACATATCTTCATAAAAATACTTTAAATCAAGATATCATTACAGAATAAAATTATTAAGAGCCATTATCTTTGAATGAATAAGTTAACTAATGAATGAGGGAGTATGTTCCTTAATATAGTTTCTTCTAATTTATTAGTGTACTTATATANGGTCACACTCTCCATGCCCCACCGAACATAAATATTTAGAGTTAAGTGCTATAGAAAAATGTCTCCCTTATTTTATAGATTCAAAAATCATAAGTGACTTATTGATACAGGATCTTAGATAAATTACATTATCCCAGAAATAGTTCCAACTTAATGCATTCGTTATAAGGAGAGATTTTTTTTAAATTTTTTGTGAGATTCTGAATATGTACTGCTTCCATCGCATGAAGTTTTTCCTAAAGCAATATTAAGATGTATATTTTCAAATTCTCTAGAAGGTATGATATTTTGTTAGGACATGAAACTATGAGATCAGTAGATGCTAATATTAATTTTATGAAAATGTTACAGAATATGGCTGGGTATATATAGTAGAAAATTGAAGTTGCAGGCAGTCAGCTACTGACGTACTAGTCAGTAGGATCCGTGGGAAAGCTGGGTGTATAATCTCTAGACGGCACTTGGAGCTTCTACCGTACAAGTAATTTTTTTTTTTTTTAATTAAGTAATCTGTATTTATTACAGTGTGTTAATAAACATCCTGAAATTTGATAAGAGAAGGATATGTACAAAACAAATCGTACAAGGTATTAAATATATATTAAAAAATATATAAACATCGATATGCAGGGAGAAAGGGCCCACTGACGCCACACCTAATAAGTTTAGGTATTTAGAAGGTCGCAATGCCATCTCCGTTTTAGTCGCCTTGGAGGATTGTAAGGACTGGAGTCCGACGACTGGGATTGGGCTTGTGGATTAGGGTGAAATTGGATTTCACTATGCAAGAGTTTGAAGCGGGTCGAGATGAGATCTCGGACGAAAGAAATACTAAGTAGATTTGGATACATAATATGGACCTTATCAATATTCTACAAGAAAAATAGCACATTCTTTTCAAAAATTCGTGCACTAATAGATGCAAAGACACCTACAATTGACTGCAATATTGAAGCAATAACCAAATAAAAAAACAGCATATATTGTTAAGCAACTGATCTACTACAAAAACATATATATATATATATGGTATATGAAACCGGTAAATAATGAAATTTTTCTTACATAGAATTAGTAGATTTTTTTGTTGAGGTTTTGTTCAGATTGTTTTGAAAAATACAATTTAAAAAATGTGTATTTGTTTAATTATCTAACCACGTTTTGGCTTACATTGTAAGACATTCATGATCCTACTGACAGGACGTCCCCCCCTCCCCCCTCTCGCCTTCATGGTAGTCCCGAAGATGGCTTACAATGTAGATAATTAAAAATTTCACATTTTTTAAATTGTAATTTTTGGATCTACCTTGACCGAACCCGACAAAAAGAACATCAACTAATAATCTTTACGGTTAAAAAACTCTCCACTTCATCTTACATAGAATTTTATTCGAAGTTCTGTCCTTCGCTATCTGCGGTTCTTTCCCACATCTCTGCTGCAATATGTAGATTTCCTGCCGAAGAATTCGCGCTCTTTTGGATCAAACCGATCACTGAGCCGTTTTTAAACTCATTTGTAAGGAGTAAAGCACTGTTCTGCTAGTTTCATTAGTTGACATTGTTTAGTCATTAGTGTCACTAGTGTCCCATTTATGTGCACAAGTAATAATTGGAGTAAACCAAAGGTTTGGTAAGTATCCTTCATGCTGAAGATAATCCAATGCCTCGATCGTTTCCTTGGTAAGTGATGAGGTTCTCTTTCAGACGAAGGGTCACTTTGTGTATCCTTTCTTTATATTCCGGTCGTTTTGAACGCAAAGCTTGATTCAAATTGATCATCTGTTGTCACTAGTGTTCTCTATCAACTGTTGCAACAACAAATCTACTAACGATTGTAATTAACGGCCCCAAAATTTTTAAATTCAATATCCCAGCTACTATCATCAAATTTGAAAACTTTCTCCAAATCATATCCTCTGAAAGCTTCTCAATTATATATGAGACGTCTCGACACTCACTGAATTTTATTTGTTTATAATTTATTGTTTGCCAAGCCATGTTGGTATGTTGATATCCTGTTCTTCTCAAAGATCAAAATGGCTTAAAATGTCCACTCTAGACAAATCCTGCGAGACCTGCTCCGAACTCACGCTTCTGAGAGTCTGGGTGCGTTGTTCCCAAGGAGGAAAAGGCATTCGATGCACAGAACTTGCGAGCGCGGTTAACGGGCGAGAGCTATCTTTGCCTCGGAACTAAAATAACTTCGCCCAAGGAAGGTCACCTTTCGAATGAGAAACGTATATCTCAGGTGAGTGTGGACAATGGACCTTTGGAGTCATCCCTCATAAGATCTTCGCAGGTCCCGGGCGAAAGCCATCGACTCTTAATGAGTCACTCGCGTGATACGACAGAACACTTCTTAATCAAATAGGTCGAGAGAGGGAAACTCAGGTAATCTCTCTGAGGTAGAGTACACCAATAGTAAGCTACATAGGATAAGAAAAACTTAAATAAAATCCAAGCGCGTATGAAGCACGTAATCTAGGAATCGGCAGCTGACCTAAGTTGATTGGGCTTCGTTAGAAAAACCTCGGATCGTGGTTTGCTGACTAGACTAGCTCCCTAGAGCTGTGTAAACTACACTTGCTACTTAAAGCTAAGCTCAAGATATGAATAAGCTGAATATATCTCTTCATTGAACATAATTGGAAACGGAAATTGACTCTTACCAATAAGAGAATGGAAGTTTTCAGCGAAATGGAACGGTTGAAAATGGTTTCTACCATGGCTTCTTTTTTCAAACGGTTGAATGATATCGTTAAGAGCTAAAATCGTTCGAGAGAAAGAAGGATTTTTTTTTTTAGGAAGGCGAAATTTTGTAAAATTGATAACTTCGTTTTTATTAACCTTACCAAAAAACTGTATAGGTCAAATGTAGGCGTAAAATGTTATTTTATTGCGTAAAAAATATCTACAAAATTTAAAAAAATAAAACGGTTAGTAAGAAAGATTTACACGAACTTCAGATAGACGTTGTACTGATAACTAAAACACATTTGACAACAAGGACACGGCTGTCTAACTAGAACATTTCAGACTGCAACGAAGTGACTACCGCGAGGCAATTGAGGCTACCAAGGTACAGCCGTTTTTGTAAAACCACAGAAAACACTATACTTTAATTACTATACCTGCCACACCAACAGCAGAAATGGGACAAACTACAGCAGTCTGAATGCTCATGGTCTAAAGATGGCCGTTTCAACATCACGGATGTATATCTACCCCAGAGGCACTCCGTTCAGAGGCCTTCGAGAGCTGTTTCGGTAACAGCCGGAGGAAATTTAAATTGCAAACATCACCGATGGGGTTCTAGGCCGGGCGCACCCATTGAACGCTGGCTACGGGCGACCATCCAGAAACTGACACTCGACATTATAAGATACGTGATAAAAAATACTGTCCAACAACTCTCACACCTGGTTCTATAGACTGAAATATATTCATGGATTTATTAAATCTTTTTTTTTTTTTTCAATACCACTACTGAAAAAAATAGTTACAGAGTTAGAAGCAGCAGTCAATATTTTCACTAAGCAGGCTTTTAAGCTGACAGCTAGAACTTCTTCCATAGAGATTCTGCAGTGGTAGAACTCATGGTGCTAACAAGAGTATATCAAGGAACTGATCAGAACAAAACGAAGAGCCCGAAAGATTTAGCAGACAGCTAGACTACTTCCAGAGAGATTCCGCAGTGCCAGAGTTCCTCCTGCTAACAAGAGTATATCAAGGAACTGATTAGAGCAAAACAAAGAGCCCGGAAGATTTAGCAGACAGCTAGACTACTTCCAAAGAGATTCCGCAGTGATAGAGTTCATCCTGCTAACAAGAGTATATCAAGGAACGGATCAGAGCAAAACGAAGAGCCCGGAAGATCTAGCAGACAGCTAAGGCTACTTCCAGAGAGATTCCGCTGTGCTAGAGTTCATCCTGCTAACAAGAGTATATCAAGGAACTGATCAGAACAAAACGAAGAGCCCGGAAGATTTAGCAGACAGCTAGACTACTTCCAGAGAGATTCCGCAGTGCTAGAGTTCATCCTGCTAACAAGAGTATATCAAGGAACTGATTAGAGCAAAACAAAGAGCCCGGAAGATTTAGCAGACTGCTAAGGCTACTTCCAGAGAGATTTCGTAGTGCTAGAGTTTATCCTGCTAACAAGAGTATATTAATTAACTGATCACAGCAAAACGAAGAGCCCGGAAGATCTAGCAGACAGCTAAGGCTACTTCCACAGAGATTCCGCAGTGCTAGAGTTCATCCTGCTAACAAGAGTATATCAAGGAACTGTTGTACATAGAAATATATTGATTATAAAAATCTTTACTTTGTCCATACGTATGCTTCTTTTTTATTGGTTCATTAATTCACATATTTGTAAAGAAAATTTATATTTCGAATTAAAATTAAAGAGGCAGTATAATGAAGAAAAACAAATTACAATTATTATTGAAACGTAAAGAGTATCTTCATAACTTTTTAAGTGATCCCTCCTCTCTAAGATGATAAAAAGCTCTGACGGTCGAAGCTCCATTCCTTTCATTACGACCCCGATAATTAAAAGGCCGTGGAGGAGGATCTTGACAGCAAAGAAGGTGGTAGTCAGCGTTTCCAATGTTGGGGTCACACTAAATACGTTCACGAAAACCCCAAAGCCTGGGATAATCCAAGCCGTAAAATGAAGGAATGGCTTCTCATTACCGGATAAGGGTATACTTTTGGCGAGCGGGGTATACCATTTTCCTGATTAAACTGAAGGGAATTTAGGGCGGAGTCCACTGCAAATGTAAAGATAAAATACCCTTACCTCTCCCACTGGTCTTAGCGCCAAGGTCAGACAGCTAGCAAGATTTTTACTTTGTCACAAGTAATGATAAAATATTCTAATTCTGATATTTATCAAATCATTTAGTTCTAATATAAATATTATTCTTGTTGTGGTGTTTGTCCCGCATTAGTTTTAAACAATAAATGCGAGGGAGTAGAATAAAAAAAAATCTAGCAGTCTCAGCCAGGACTTGAACCTGGTTCTCCTGCTATCCGGGCCGGCCTGCTAACCGATTGCACCACCGAGATTAGACAGGTAACTTATTAAATTCCCCGCATAATTGTGATATATGTATAATTTTTTGTACGTCCTAATATCGTTAAAAAAAAAAGAAAGATGAATTATCAATGTACATTTAATATTACACTATAAAATATGGACTTTTGCGTTAATTTATTTATTTAAATAATGAATTTAGTTGTGGTATTTAATCCCACTTAAATTTTATACAAGAAATGCAAGGTAGTTGGAATTTAAAGAAATTGAGGTAGTAAGATTTTTTTATTCTAACTCCCTTTCATTTCTCCAATTTATTTAAGTTGATTAACTATAATAAGACAATCTACCCAGAGTTTGCGTAGTACATTTTTTTCGAAACTAATTTTGGAAATTTTGGGGTAATAAACAGAACAATAGATAAATATTTTTTCAGTAATTTAATATTAAGTGGGAACCAATTTAAATTGAAAAATTACATTGAAGGAAAAATAAAATTTTGGAAATGCTCAATTCGATTTCTTTTATGAGAAAATGATATTTTTTTTTTATCAGGCGCTACTTATAAGACCATCGCAAAACTATAATTTTAGATTTGGTTTCTATATTTATAAAAAAGAAATAGGGCCCATTCAGAATTTCAAATTGCAATATTGAATGCGTTAGTATGAGTTTTTTTTGTTTTGTAAACAAAACTTCACGAGTTCCTTATTTTCAGTTAAACATTTGAACAGCTATTATATGATAAATTTTTAGTGCTTATGAAATATAAACATGGTAGTCTAGTAAAGAGTAAATTAAACAAATTTGAAATATTCTCAGTTGTACATAAATATAGTAACTTTGTAGTTATTCTTTTTTTTTTTTTTTTTAATATCTTACCTCCTTCCCTTAGTCCTGTAAATGATGTTAAATGTGTGCTACACTTCCTTCTGAAATAAATATCCACTGGACAAAAGTATATCCTACAAGTATCCCTTTCTGATCTCACTCTCCAATTCTAGGCATTGAATTACATCTGTCATTGTAGTCCATTTTGACTTAAGAATGGGGGCTAAAGAAAGGATAAATCATGGAGGAAGAGGCTATCTACAGGTTTCCACCCCATTCTAAACATCCATGGCTCAGGAAAAGCTTTTATTTATCGATAAAAGCTTCCCAGGGATTTCAACCCATAACGCCGGGATCGCGAGTCCAGAACGGATCCCATGAGATAACTTGGCGCCCCATTCTTGAGTATTAATCCTCCTTGAAGGTATTTCTGCTGATTTAATTTCGCCCTGAGTATTAAAAAAAAGGATGACCATGAATGATGAAAGACTAGATAGGACAAGTGAATAAGTTCCTGTTATTTATACAAAATAGGAATTGGCAAGTTCATTGATTGACAATCTTTGGAACGCGGTGAGAAATTTAGAATTAAAAAAAAACTTTTCCACAATTTACATAATGTCAATACATGAGTCTATAGCCTAAGCCAATTTAATTCTGATCTTATATTCGATAATTTCCGGTAATACCCGCAATCTTCCGAATTAGAACCTTTAAGCGTACAATTATAAAATTTTCATAGAGGTCATATGCCATAATAAAATTTCAAAAATATTTGAAATAAGACTAAATTGTTTTATGAAAGTATGTTAATCGAGATTTTAGTTAACTAAATAGTTTTGAACGCATAAACTGATGTTGCACAAGTTAATTCAAGCTGATATAACTTTGTATGGAAAATGTATAATAATTAGTTATAAAGAATTCTTCAATTAATAAAATAATTAATTAGGGAAAAAAAAACTTGAATTCAGATGTAAGTTCATAAATAAATACCATGAAGAAGAATTTGGTTAATGTTAATCGCAAATATATGTAAAAAAAAAAAAGGATAGAAGCGGATATAAAAATAAAAAGCTACTAACAGAAAACATAAGAATAATATATAAACAAAATATTTTCAAATCATGGTAATAATTGTGGTAATGTAATCCCACATTTCATTATTAATTTGAACCGTACAGGGATTTAGAAAAAAAACTCTCTACCTCAGCTGGGGAGTGAGTAGTGAAATACACCAACCCGGAAAGTGGGGGACCCGGGTTCGTTCCCCGGCTGAGTTTTTTTTCTAGCTCCCTGTACGATTCAAATTAATAAGATATTTGGGTTACTCGGCACTTCTTACTTACTTCGATATAATGAAAATCAATCTCATAAATCATTCAGTACATGGTTGTAAGATATTGCAACTTTAGAGTATGATACAAAAATAAAACTAGGTTTAAAAAAATTTCCGACAGAGAGGAAATAGTTCTTATGCATATATATTCTGTCTTCAGAAACCTATTAGTACGGGGACTGAAAATATTTAGTACTTTATTAATCTTCACACTGAAGGGTTTCTATATGTTCTATGCTGTCAGTTAAGAACATGTTTCTTTGGAAGAGCTAGTTCAATAATACTCTGTATGAACAAAGACTAGTGAGGCTACAAAACTGAAAGAACTTTTTTGTATAACTATTAATTTAAGCATTCTAAAATAAGAGAATTGCATATGAATATGTATGTAGCTAAAATAAGAGAAAGGGGTGTGTAGTTACTTACCGAGGATGACGCCTGCTATGACGCCAAACATGGTACAGAAAAGAAAGAGGTTGTCCTGGAACCAAGCCCTGATGGACGATCCCGGTCGGTCCTCGGACATCCTCGTGAATATGTAATCTGGAAAAAGAGCAGGGCCAGTGATGAGAGGCGGTTCTCCAGAAGGGCTGAGGTACAGGGAAGCTGGGAGCCGTTCTCCAGCAGTCCGGTACGGCCCGGGATCCACCATCTCTCTCCAGCGCCGCTCCAGCAGTGAGGGTGCACGCTGGAATAATCGACCGGGAGGTGGGGCCGGCTATCGAGGGGTTGGAATCCACACCCACCGGCCTCCCCCGGCTTATTTTTCTAACCTAAAATCTCTTATACTATATTGTATTATTTAAAAAAAATGCCATAATTTATCACCCATTTTTGCTAAATAGATCATTATTTCATAGCTAAAATTTGTCTCTCATACATACACAACTGTTTACCTTTTAATAATAAAAATTTGCACAAAAGCAAAAATTTGATGTATGGCTGAACAATAAAAATTGTTGAAAATTACTTATTTTCTCACTTTTAGCATGTATTATTTATGCTGTGCTCAAATAATTTTTTACGACCTTTATTAACAAATTTTTGGTTGGAGTTTCAACATATTATTCTTATGGGTCGGTTTTTATCATCAAAGGCTTAACATTTCCTAGAAAAAAATGAAGGAAAAAGATTTTCACCAGATAAGAAATGTAAAGTGAAATTTGTGAAATTCCGCTTATAAAATAAAATAAAAGTCAGTTTATTGCCATGAGTCTTGAAAGGTAAATGGTACTATCCTCTCCTATAACATAAATTTTAACTAAATTTAGGTTCAACTAAGTTCAGTTAAGAAACTGGTAAGCCCCAGTGACTAATAAACTATTAATTTCCCTTGTTTATATAAAATTTATTTGTATAATCATTTAAATGCTTGGCTTAAAGTTTGATACCAAGTTGCGCCCCACATAAATAAAAATCCCAGTGAATTTCTCAAATACATTTTTTTGTATTACATAAATAAATTATAGCAGTTAACCCCTAACTTTACTGATTAATATAATAATATTCCTTTAAACAGAATTGCGACGGATAAAGGATTAAGAACTTCCCAATCATACATTTTTTTGTTTAACAGCCCATCCTCATAATTTAACTTTTTTTTTCTGTTTTAGAGACCATATATTTAAATAATCACTTCAAAACGAATTTTGAATTTAATCATTATATATTACATAAATATTGAACAACTCCTACAACTGATGATATTAATTCTTATAGGATTACAGTTAAACATTGTCTAGTAATCTGATTCCTTTAATAAGTTCTGAAAACAGTCATATAATTTCGTGATAATTTGATCATTTGTGATATATATNTCGACCACTTAGAGTCATGCAGGGAGAGGCTATCTACAGGTTGTCATCTCATTCTAAGAATCCATACCTCAGGACAAGCTATTATTCATTTACTGCGCATGAGTGGCATTAAAGTTGGATAAGCTTTAAAAAAAATGACAGCAAGAGTTTTAATGTGAAATTAAATTTAGGAATCATTAATATTTTATTATCTAGATATATTATTTTTCTCTTCAGTACGTATAATAACGTATAAGAACAATAGATGAAATATCATTTTTATAGATGTAATTAAGTGGCTTTTAAGATAGGTCCATCTATAAGATTTTTCTAATCCAGGTAATCACATGAATCCCAGAATATAATTTAATAATACTTAATATATGCATGTTATATATTATTTATGTGACGCTTATATTATTATTGCTTCATTAAATGAAAAAAAATAAGTTAGCTGCGAAATATCTTAAACTAACCATACCTACACAATTGGAGACAAATTTCATTATAATAAAGGTAATTAATATTTATGTCACAGAAAGCCCCTTTCCCTCCATCCCCTCCCCTCCTTGAAGCTAGCCATCATTGCCAACCTCTCCAACCCCACTAAAACTACCTATCCAAAAATTCTTTAAGTTGCAGAAACCTCATTACATCTCTGCAAATCTACATGTCTGAAAATTCTTGATTACATACGCTCTACTATAAAATAAATGCCTCAACAAAACTTTAAGATTAAGTAAAATTTCCTATGCTACAAAACCTCTGCAATATTCCCTTTTTAGAAATCCCTGAAATAAGAGAAATAACTTATTATGTGTTATATTCATTAACTAATGGCTGATTAATAAAATTTATCAGTAAAATATAGGGTTATAAAATACTCATAAATACGGAAGACAAAAAATTTAGCGATTGTAATATCCAAATTTTAACTGAGAAAAAAAATTATATTTTACTAATTTTTAGCGCAAGGAAACAGAATAAAATATCGAACTGTTCCAGCCAGGACACGAACCTGGATCTCCTGCTATTCGGGCCGGTGCATTTACCTAGTTCCGGTAGCATAATTGGTAAATGCACCGGCCCGGATAGCAGGAGATCCAGGTTCAAATGTATAGGCTAAAAAAAAAAAAATTAAAAACTATATATTTATAAACCCTTGTTGTTCTACTATTTTCACATACATAGACGCTTCTTCAGAGATATAAACTATAATGTAATATTTACTTTCGCTATGACTTATACGACATAAATTACTTAATAAACTATTACTATAAAGAGTTCTAAAGTAATTTACTTTAATGAACAGGAATTCGAATTTTACGACTGAAAACAAACTGACGCTCTACAAAACCTTATTACGACCAATCTGGACTTACAGAGTAGATATCTGGGGTGCCGCCAAGCCTTCCAACATCCAAAGAATCCAGTCCTTTTAATCCAAAACCCTGAGAATAATTGCAAATGCTCCCTATTACGTATCCAATTCTTCCCTTCACCACGATTTTAATATTCCTTTCTTTCCGCTTCACCCTTTTCCACAGTAAACTCTCTATTACATCCTTATCCACTAGCACAGACCTTGTCCTCCAATTCAAATCCCTACAACCCTCCCCGTCGGCTCAAACGAAGATGGCCCCACGACCTCTCCAGGGGACCTAGTCTGTAAATAATTTGAGGGTGGTGTCATTGGTCACATTCTCTCCTCTTGCCACTGGAATTTTGTCATTTTTCTTCTTTTTTTTTCAGTTCATTGTAATCAAATCATAAAATGTTATTATGTTAACAGAATGTAATAAATGAATAAAAAATTTACTTTAATGAATAACAAATATGTATTTGCTCACTGAAAATGTTTTAGCTAAAGTGATGTAATACTTTGGCCTCGATCATACTTTCGAAATAGATATTCCTCTTAAGGCTATCTAAAAGAAGATCTATCTCTCTTGGAATAGAAACAAGTCTTTTTTTTTTTTTTTCAATTGTGGTAGCTTGCCAATTTCCTAACATTTATAAGTGAAACCAATAAAATGACAATGCCTAAAATGTGATTCAAAGGATTAACAGTATTTATTTAATATTATCAATTTATTTTTAGTGAAAACGGTGACCTTTCAGGCGTAAACTTATATTTACACAATATACACTTATTATTAAAATGTAATATTACCTGTTTTGTATTTTCATCTGGTGATTTTATAAATAATGAAATGAAATTATCTCTGTTTACGGAATAAATGCGAGCCTTTGTTATATCTTTCAATAGAGAGATAATTTAAATCAATTTTGATCTTTCAGGGATCAATAATTTAAATTGTGAATAGTTACAGTAAACTAAGCTTGAATTGTAACTGCTTTTAATTACATTTATTTAAAAAAAAAAACTACAAAAAAAAAGCTTATGAAAGAATAAGTTTGCACATTCGAAATCAATATATTTTACAGAAAGGCATCTTTGAAGAGTTCTTTGATTCGATAATTTTCTTACCTACTATAGGTGTTCTGAAGCATTGAGTGCAATCTTTTATTTGCTGACAAAATTTATCAGTAAGGGTAATTTGACTTCCAACCCAAATTTTCTCGCTTCTCTACGAATCCAAATAAGCCCATCCTCTCTTAAATTGAGTTTGATGACCAGAGAGTTTGAGGGAAATCCTGAGACAACATTTATGTGTGTACCTCTTAAGCCTAATAAATCAATAATCAATTATAATTTTATGGATATTATAATCAACCAAATTGTAGAACACACCGCTATGACTTGTGCTTTGGTCTGATCCTCCAAGACCCCCCTTCCCCCCTGCAAAAAAAATTACATTTCTGATTCTCTCTTGTCTCACACGTTTGACTGATGCTTATCTCCTTTGCTACTCCCCCACTTTCCTTGGACAGGTTGTACATAATGCATCCTTTCATCTTAGAGGAAGCCTTCCTTTCTTCCTTCCTTCCCATACAATCTAACATTTTCTATAAAATTATTCTGCCTGTTGGACATTGTTTAAATATCTTTCCTAACCATTATTGAGGCTTTTAAAACCACCTTTATGCTGCCTACCAAGTGTTTAACGTAAGAGACTTTTTTTTAGTACCTCTTAAGCCTATCTTATGTAGGACTGGGTAATTTTTGGATATCAAACATGGAATTGATCATTTTTTGACCGATTACTTATATCAGTTTAAATTAATATTCCCTAGTATGATGTACCTAATTCTTAAGTCATTCAGGAGATGCGTTCATAGACTGTTCCAGGTCAACAGTATCTTCCAAGTTCGGCAAGAAGTAGTATTTTTTTTTTTTTTTTAAGAGTCAAGTTATCTCCACAGTACAAGAAAGTGTCCCTCAAGGCTGTGTACTCGGGTGTTACTATCCTATTTATTGGATGTTTCTAAACATTCGCTATTTAGGCGCTGTTTTGAAAACATTATTCTCTTTACGCCCTCATTAAAAACTGCTTACTATTCCTTCTAGAAGCGCTCCGTAACAATTACTTGAAATTAAGAATAAAAATGAATAAGACTATCTAATTGTGAAAGAGTTTTCAATGTTTATTTTTGATAATCAAGGGAGAAAAAGCCTTGATTAAATATGAGAGTGTTGAATATAATACAATTTACGGCTCATTCCAACAAAATGTTTACTTTTCTAAAAGATAAGCTTAAAGAGTTGGCGCGATACAAAATCCCAAGCGAAAATACAATATTTTACCTTTGGAATATCATATTTGCACACAAGACATTGAGTTCCCCTTGAGTAAGCTCTTATCAATGAAAAAAATGCATACCCTGTGTTAAGGGTTTTTATTTATTCAATGGTGGTCACCCATTGATAACTCCTCCCCCAAACCCCGAGTTGTTTCTATACTAGGTTAAAATAATAGTAATAAAAGGAATTTATAAAATAAATTGTAATTTTATAAATGAAATAATTTTTATGTTTAAAAATACATTTAGCAAGTTTATCCTTTTTAAGAATTGAAAATGAAATCGATTAATAAACAATTAATGAGAGGGAATAGAACACAACCAAATAAAATATTTATAAAGAAAAAATTAAATAAGGTAAATGACGAGAGTTGACAAATAGCTTGACAATGTCAGCTCCTTCGAGTACAAGACGAAGTTCTCGCCTTTCTCGTGGGTTAGGCTCTTGCTAGTGTAGAGGGAATTGAATGAGATATCTAGCGCGTCCTGGTAGCATAACTGGTAAGTGCACCGGCCCGGATAGCAGGAGATCCAGGTTCAATTCCTGGCTGGGACAGATAGATTTTTTATTCTATTCCCTCTCATTTATTGTTTAAAATTTACGTGGGATAAAATACCACAACCAAATAAAATATTTATAAAGAAATCGATTAATATTCTTTTCAAAATATTGTCTTGAAGCTATTGAGTAGAGCCTTATTTATTGAAGGGAAATCTGCTGAAGTTTTTTTATTTCTATATTATAGTAAGACTTCCAGGAAAGTATACGTGGGGAATGTCTGTTAATTGAGTATCCGCGTTGCAACATATCCTCTTGCATCGACACAGTAGTTCGGCGGTCTCCAGCACTCGCGAGTGTGCATTCATCTTTACTGGCCCAGGCCTGTTGTCTTCACAGTACGAGGTTGAAGGCCCGATGAAGGCCCGAGGAAGAGTGCCGTTGCACGGAGTGTAAGTTTTCCTGGGGGAGCCGATGAATGAATGACGTGAAGTTCGTCACGCGAACTTTGCTCAGCACGCCAGGGGTATTCACTTCAGAATGAAGCGGTCAGCAGAACACGTTGCGGGTTCGAAGCTCTCAACTGGAAAATCGCAGGTTTCGAACCCTCAACAAGTAATTTTCATTAAATCCTGATTTGTATGTATGCATTTATTATTTTTATATTATTTAATTATTGCCAAAGCTTTATTGGGTCGGTTACTCTCCCACACAACCCTAAATAAATAATTATATGCGGCTGAATACACTAATTATATGTATCTGATGTATATTCGTCTCTTAGTGCATGAATCAATATGTTATCTTGTATTGTAAATAAAACAAAAAATACACTTCCATTTATAGGTATCGTTGTGTTCGTGTATTAGGTTATTCTTCTGAAAATGACACTGGGATTTCTGATAATATTAAATCAATAAGCATTACGTATACCACTCTCAAGAAAGAATTTCCCCAAGCTGTACAAAAATTACACTGAAAATGGATTCAAATTTAAAAAATATTTTTTAACAACTCCAAAGCAATGGATTCCAAAATTTATCAAGGCGGTCAAGGTGATAGTTGGTATGTGTGGAACAATTGACTTATTGTTCAATAATTCGATTATAGGACACTTTTGTTAACAAAAAAAAAACCTGCGGACAGGACCTGTGTAAATAAACAGTTTCCCTATTTATCTTACCTATATGTTAACTCCTATTAATCATAATTTAAAAAAAAACGTATTTCTAGGAAATTTTGAGTTAAGGGCCAAGGTTCCTTTTAGTTTCAAAATAATTTAGTAATTTAAGTAAAGTTGTAAGTATTTTTAGCAGATTTTGAATAGCGAATTCAGATCCTGTCTGAGAAGAAGCTAAAGAGAAGCTAAAATTTTGGTTCGTTAAAATTAAGTGTATGTGTGTGTTTGTACTCTGCGTCTGCATTTTTATAAGAATGTTTACATTTAATTTTTAATTGGATCGAATGAGTAAAGGGGAGGTTTAGAGAGCGAACAAAATTTATAATAGTAATATCTTCGTTGTTATTTAGATTATAAAATGTTTACAGAACATATATGTGTAAAAATTATCAATTGTTCTCTATGATTTTTACAAAAAAAAAAAAAAAAAAAAAAAAAAAAATCTTATTTAAGACATTTACGACTGAAACTGCGATGGCTGAGCGGTTCCCCCACTCTTCTCGGCCACTATAGAGCAAAGTGTACTAGTCATTCCTTTAACGCTCATTGTTGAAAATGGAATTCAGTTATTACTCATATTTATATGCATATGTAATGAAAGTGCATATGTAATAAGAAATCTGTAAAGATTTCATGCAACCCCTGCATTTCGAACTTTTTTCATTGCATATATTTTAAATTCTGACAGTAAGATATAGTTTAAAATATACCAAAACTTTGTCAGTAAAAGCATAAACTGATTGCATTTTCTCAAACGAGTTATAGAAAAAAACAGTATCAAAGTTAAATTTTTGTTGTGTAGACACAACGAATGAATGGAACCTCTTTTTAGCAAAGGGCAATGTCAATAATTTCGATGCAGGGTGACAATTAGAAACCGGAAAACAGAAGGATGATTGATTAAAATTGACAATTAAATCTTCTTTGAATTACTAGCAGTAAATTTTTAATATGAAACGTTAATAAAAAAAGCCAATGCTTTAGAACCTGGATCTCCTGCTATCCGGGCCGGTGCATTTACCAATTATGCTACCGAGACAAGTCTGATAAGTTATTGAATTCCCCGCACTAGTGATCTTTTTTTTTTTTAGTGTCTTTTCAGTTACGGTCGAATGAATTCGATTATTATTTTAAGAAGTTATAAAGAAAATCATGTCATCAGGGCTACTTTAAAGCACCACTTAATTTTTGGCTTTATATCTCATTTCTCTCGATCCGCGATTCAGAATCGATAGTCTGAATGATTTAAACGAGGATAGTTCTTCATAAATACGAAAGAGAAGGAATTTCTCTCGTGAAGAGTTATTTTTAGACGTCATAAATAATGGAACGAGGAACAGCCGATTTAAAGTAGTTATGCCGATCAATAGACGTGATGTCACGATACATTGAATCTCCACAAGGCACGATATTTGACTTATTGCTCTTGCCACATGAGGCCCAAGGCTTCTAAGTAGACTCTCTGCCATGTAGATATCAGTCCTCGTCAGCTGACTACCCTTGTCATGGCGGCTGTAGGCCACAGGATCTGCAGATAAGAACAAGGAGAAGGTTAGAGGCTCCACACCTCAACACAATGTCCTCACTACCTTTCCACCCCTATCCACTTTATTCCTACTCCCAATAAACAGCAAAATAAACAAATATTTATTTAATAGCCGCCCCCATTATTTTAGATAGATAGATACATTCAGAAATTATCAATATATATTGATAATTTCTGAATGTATCTATCTATCTAAAATAATGGGGACGGCTATTAAATAAATATTTAATCAGTCATATGACTGATCAAAGAGATCAGTAAGTTCTACCTGTTGCAGTTAGTTTTTTTTTAAAAGTAGGATGTGGCAGAAGAGGTCTAGAATAATATTAAATTAAATAATTGTTTAATAAATGACTTTGTTATTTGTCATAGAAAGCCACTGTGGATAACTATCAAAAGTATATTTAACTTAACTTTAAGTCCATTTACTACTGACTCAAAAGGTATCAGAATTATTAAAGGCAAAGATTTATCACAATTCTTGTTGAGGGAGTAAAAAATTAGAGAGACAGATATAATCAAATCCCACTAGATTTGTAAGCGCCGAAATTTGTAAGTCAAGATGGCATTTTGAGAAAGCGGCCAATTCTGAGGCATCTTTTGCTGAATTTGCCGTAAATTATTCATGTTTATTTAGTTACCAATGACGGACGATCTTTCCTACTTGAAACCCTTCTGACTAGATGCAGTAAGCAGATGGGGGTGGGATATTTGGGGGATGTGGGAGTGGTCAACGATTATTAAGTTCCGAAGGAGGGGAAAAGGACCTGTCTGCAAAATGGGGCAAAATGGGTCTTTTGGTGGGAGTAATAATAAGTCTTAAGCAACTAAACTAGCGCTGCACACACACACACACACACATACACACATATATATGTATATATTATATTTGTTGTTCGCTCACACGACGCATGTGTATCTTAAAGTAGGGGCTTATATATGATAAGTTTTAAAGAGTATAAAAAGTTGTAAAAGAAACCAAAATCCGCAATCGNTTTATGTATATATTTTTTTTATAGTTCTATTCTATGTGTTTATAGTGCATTTAGTTTGATGATAGTACATATTGTTAAAGACTAGGGAAGTAGGTGGAGTGAGTACCACACCTGCACGGGAAGGGGGCCAATAGAAGGATAACACCTGCTTCCTCTGTCTCCTTGGAAGAGAAGTCGGCTTACTGGGAATTTGAGACCAGGATGTTCCAGGCCCTTGTAGTACCTTCTAGCCACTTCCATGAAGCTTTAAAAGCAGCACGCCAGTCTCCATCTGTTTCAGTTTCCGTGGTAGATCGCGTGTTCTGCGTGTCGGGCTAACAATGTCATAGTATCGGTAACAGTGACAGTGATTTACAAGTTATCTTGAGGCCCCTTAGTAAATAAGTATATTTTGTTTTTTTGTACATTTTGTACAGTTAGCCGTAAGTAATTTTATATTTTATTTTTATTTATGAGCTAGGAAGTAAGGGCAATAGATTCTAAGGTTACATTATAATTAGTAGATTTTATTATTTGTGATAATTAATTAACTTATATTAATCTCTGATCTTTAAAATTATTAGTGACCAATAGCCTGTAACAATATATCCATCGCGTTCGCGAACTTTTCGCTTTTATTTATGTATATATATGAGTTCCCCAGCTTTCGCCTAAAAGAAGAAGTAATCTTAATATCCTAAATGCATTTTCGATTATGGCAAACATCCAATTTAATTTTGGGGAAAATTTGGATACATATTGACACAGAACTAAAGTTTTACGGGTTTTTACACACCCGTTCTTCAAAAGTAAAAAAGAACAAAACATTTAAAGTGAAAAATTTTTAGTCGACATATTTAAAATTATAAAAATAAAATACCTTGTTTTCGAATGCTTTGAAACCAAATTCATACCTATTAATGTAGATTCGTTAGACGTTAGCCATTTAATATAAAATTTTTATTGAATAATGAGTGAAGAATGTGAGAAAGAAAAAGAGGTGGAAAATATCTGAAGTGGAGCAGGTCTTGAGAAGGTTACAAACAACTAGTTTTTTTGTTTTTTTTGTTTTTTTGCTGTTAGCCTCCCTTTCAACCACTTAGGGTCATTGGAGGGAGGGGCTATCTACAGGTTGCCACCCTATTTTAAACACCCGTGGCTCAGGACAAGCTTCTATACTATAAATAAAAGATTGACCTGGGCGGGATTTGAACCCGCGGCGTCAGGATTGCGAGACCCGTACGGATCCCCTGAGCTAGCCTGGCGCCCCAAGAACTAGTTTTGCCATTTGCATTCTATTTTACGGGCTGATGTGAGAAATTTTAAAGGCCACAGGTTTGAATTAAAAATCAGGTGTAGACCATTTGACTGTTCTTAAAATATGTGGACTTATTACCTATCCGAGTAAGGAAAAGAGCTCTGGATACCTGAGTAGTATGAAATATGCTCTTAAGTTCATATACCCTCTTCTTAATAAACGTCAGTGAGTCTGATCCAGAAAAAACTTTGTGATGTAATGTATACCCGCGGAAGTTGGGTGGAAGAGTTCATTGCCAATTTGGCCATCGTCCAGGCTATATGGCCATTGTCTCAGTGCCCAGTCAGCGAATTTCCTCTGACGCGAACGCCTACCTCTCTTCCACGTCATTGAGTAGGGTTAGTCAGGCGAGATCCAGAGCCGACTCAGAGATACGGGCAAATCATACTTATTGTTATGGGCTGCGGTCAATAATAATTAAATACAGATATCAATTGAATTTATTTAAACAAATAAGTATATCTACTAATAGCAGATAACAATTAAATCTACTTCCCTTGAACTAAGAAATAAATAAATAGAAAATATAAATGGCTTATAGCTAATAAACCAATATTTATAAATAAATTTAATGTGTTTATTTATAGAGAAGCCTCAGAAGATCTTGTTACATTGTCTGCACTAGTTTCTGTCACCTATCATTTCCCTGTCATCGGCACTGAAGGGCTCAAGAAACTCTGAAGGACACGATCTGACACTGACTAGGGCCGCTTGTACATCCATAAGGAATGTCCTAGGCAGGCCTAGATAAAACGAGAAGCTGTCAATGAGAAACCATTATTTCCTCTTTTAAGTGGAGTGGTGTCATGAGGAAGCAGGTGGACACCTTCAAGTGGCTCTTTCCCTTACGGTTCTGAACCTCTCATTACCTGCTTCCTCAGAGTTTAACTTTATATATATAATTGTATATTAATAATTGTTTATTTATCCGAGGATTTAAAGAAGAGTATTTAAATCATACACATACAAGTATTAGGAAAACTCAATATGCAATCAATTTTGGAAATATACCCATTATTAGACTGTAGATAAGACGTCTTCCATGACGATGGATCTTGACGCTTGATGTTCGTACAAGAGTCAGTTTCTTGAACTAGATTCTGTATTCAGTGACGCAAAAATAATATATATACCAACAGTTACTGCAAAAAGTCAAATTCACAATGCTTTTTATATGATCCATGCATAAGAATTCTTTCAATAAGCGAATTTGGTTTTAAAAATCAAAATTTAAACTAACTAAAAAATCTATAAATATTAATTTAGTTGTAGTGTATTATCCCAAGTAAATTTTAAACAATTAATGCGAGGGAATAGAATAAAAAATCTATCTGTCCCAGCCAGTACTCGAACCTGGGACAGGTCGAGGACAGGACTCGAGTCCTGGCTGGGACAGATAGATTTTTATTTTTTTTATTCTATTCCCTTGCATTAATTGTTTAAAGTAAATTGTCTCTATAAATCGAACTCAAGGTTAACTAACTCTTACTCTTAGCTATATTTCGTTAGTTTACTAATTGCCTTAAGTATTTTATTACTAATTGCTTTTTAATTACTAATTTATTATAAAAAGTTCGTCACGCAGAAGCTGCGTATACGAAGCGAATGCCTCAGTTTAGTAGTTGATAAATATTATTGTTAAAATTTCTAAATCATGTAATCTCCACACATGTAGAAGATATAAAAAAAAAAAACTTGACACTCGAATTTTACCTCGTACTATGGTATAACGAACATTGTCTTTAAATTTAAAGCGAAATGGCAAATTTAATGAGAAAAGCAGCTGATTGCGGTTTCTAGGCAATAAAAAATCATGGGGTTCAGGTACACTTCTCTTTTATATGTTAAATTTTTCTCTTTAACAATTATAATATGATTATTATTAATAAACAAGCCTGTGTAGATTTCATTACTCCAAACTAAAGATTACGCCCGCTACATAGAAAAAAAGTTTTTTACGTCCACTTGACTACAAATAATCTTCCTCTCTTAGTAGTCCGATTTTGCTCGATAACAAAAATAGCCTTTAAATTCAACATCTACATTTTTTTTTTATATAACCTTTATTTATTTATTACATTCTGTTAGAAATAAATAAAAACATTTTGTAATTTGATAACAATGTATAATAGAAAATAAATGGCATTAATGAAAGTCACATGAGGAGAGAAGGTGACCAATGACACAACTCTCAAATTACTTACAGATTATGTCCCCAGGACGTCGCGGGGCCATCTTCGTTTGAGTCGACAGGGAGGGATGTAGAGGTTGGAGTTGGAAGGTCTGTGCCAGTGGATTAGGATGGTATGGCAGTTTGCTGTGGAAAAGGATGAAGCGGGAAGAGTCTTGTACAGAAGGGATATTAAAATCGTGGTGAAGATAGGATTTGGATACGTAATAGGGAGCATTTGCGATTATTCGGAGGGTTTTGGATTGAAGGCTTGGCGGCACCCCAGATTTCTACTCCGTACTAAGTCCTGATTGGCCGGGATAAGGTTTTGTAGAGCGTCAGCTGTTTTCATCCGCAAGATTGGAGTTCTTGTTCATGAGTATATACATCTACATATACCGAATTTAATTAGGGAATTTTAAAACAGTGTTCTGTACAAAATTAATACACACAAATGTGTGAATGTTTGTGTGTAAAACATAGGGACCATAATTTTTGGATCTAAAAAAAGAAAAATAGTAATAATTCTGTCTTGAGAACATTCTGTCCCCCTGAATTCGCTAAGATTTTGAGTATTTAATGAATAATTTCATTAAAAAAAAAACAAATATTTTGCCAATTTTAGACATTAAAGGTTCGTTGCGAAAAATTTTACTGTGTATAAGAATGGAATCCCGACTTGCTGGAATCGTAGGTAGGCGGCAACTTTTCACGGGGTACTCCTTTTCTGAAGGGCTGTGCTAGGGCTGGGGGGCTCACTTTGAAGGGCTGTGCTAGGGCTGGTGGGCCGACTTTGAAGGGCTATGCGATCACCTCATCCGCGCCAATGGTTCGCTCTTCCACGCTGTCATGGACACGCTCTGGAGGCTCGAAAGTGTCTTGTCAGTTCGGACAATTTATACTCACTCTCCAGACGGTTTTCCCCACTGTCAAATACTAGTTTTTCCACAGCTTTCCCGCGAGAAACGATAGTTTGAAATAACTAGCTCATTAGCTGCATAATAATTCTAATTCCTCAAAAATTACCATCAATTGGCCATGCAAAAAAAAAAAATAAAAATAAAAATAAAAGGTAAAACTTGAATGTATTCAGCATGCTAAGTCTGAATAATTAAATCTTAAGTACCTAATTAACAAATTATCACCGAATCAAGAATTAAATTATCCATTTAAGTTAACTATTAGTTACAGATAAGTATATTTAAATAATAATTTACTGTCCTCAAATGTCTTCCTGTGAAAAATATGAACTGTATCTTGTGCTTATGATTTGGTCGCCGGTGTCTACCAGCTTTTTCAGTTAGAAAGGAAAATTTTACCTAAGTTAGCTCAGTATATGCAACAACAGAAGAGCAAATTTGTTTTTTATCGAATAAAATAAGATAGAGTTAGACATTTAATCCCTAATCTTAAGCTTTATTTTTCCACCAATAACAAGTTAAAATCTATTTACACCATCCTCAAAGACCCCATCCCCCTTCCTAACAGAACTAATGTCGTCTACACAATTCCCTGTTCCACACCTAATTGCCATGGTTCTTACATTGGACAAACAAAAATTCCTATTCCCCGTAGAATCAATAACCAAAAATGACATAAAGAATAAACTAATAAAAACTGCCCTCGCTAAACATGTTTTTCATGAAGAACACACTTTTGACTTCGAGAGCTTAACCATTCTTTCCACTGAACCCTATGAACACAAACGCCTTTTGTCTGAAACCGTTCACATAAACTTACAGCACTATCCAGTTAACGACAGAACGGACATAAATTTCAAATTTCTTCAACTTATTCTAACATTTTCAACATTCTAAAAACTCTCATACCTTCTATTCTCCGTCTTCATTGGTTTCTGCAAACCATCTTCTGTTGGCGAGCGCTTTCGGACATTGTCCATCTTCTGGCCGACTACATACGTTCACTGTCACGGTCTGTATTCAACTTGTCAAATTGCAGTTGAATACAGACCGTGACAGTGAACGTATGTATTCGGCCAGAAGATGGACAATGTCCGTAAGCGCTCGCCAACAGAAGATGGTTTGCAGAAACCAATGAAGACGGAGAATAGAAGGTATGAGAGCTCTATATTCATTGGTGGTAGAAATAACCCTTTAGATTATTCTAAAAACCATTAGCCCTCCTTCTCAATAAACCTGCCAAACATTTTTCCCAGTTCCAAAGTTACCTATTCCTAATAATACTCTTCCTTTTTTTCCTTTGTCCTTTTTATTGCCCCTTTTTGAAACAGGCCGCTTTCTATTTGTATTTTCCGCCTCTTACCTTTCCCCACCCCCTTCTACCACCCACGTTGTGTTTCTGAAAAATTATATGTCCCCTCAGTCATGGGAATGTGAACTCAGGGACAGGACGTTCTCTCTCGTCTTCATGATAGGCAGCCCTGAAGATGGCTTACAATGTAAGCCGAAACGTTGGCAGATAATCTTTTTAAAGAAATACTCTTTTTTTTTTTAATTTGTATTTTTTTGGATCTACCTTGACCGAACCCGACTAAAATCATTTAATAATAAGAAGATAGATATTTTAAAAATGAGCATTTAAGGTCGGGACAAATGTCTAGACTATGATGTCACGTTGGGAACACAACAGAACCACATTCAAGTGCAATATCCTCTTTATTGTCCTGCACATTTCATTCGAAGATCAAATCGATATTTATTATTATTTATGTTCATGATTATAGGGCTGAGGGGTGATGAAGGGCAGTTCAATATATAACCGATTGATAGTGACACAAAATATATAGCCCACTCTGTTTCAGTAAGTGTCCCCATGAGGTTACGTACAGTCGACGTGGCAAGAAATACAATCAAAACACTCACACGACATACCTTTTTAGCAGCCTCGATTAATTTTAAGCTCATACTTAAGCAATAATAGCTGCAAGATCAGAAATTTGTTGTTTAAATTTATCATTTTTATTCATACGAATTGGCTTTTAACATAGAATTAAATATTATTATTAACCATTAGATGATTTTTGTTGGGGTTCGGTCAAGATAGATCCAAAAAAAAATACAAATTTTTAAAAAAGTTTTTTTTTTTTTTTAATCTCAAGGTTGCTGCAATGTCCCTAATCTATTATAATTCCTATTCAGTGAAGACACTATGAATCATATGATAGGTCTAAGTCTAGAGAACATTCTAATTATAAAGTGTGTTTTATTCAGCTAATCAATCAAAAGTTATTGGGCTTTGAAAATGAAGACTCCCAAAGGCCTTATTCGTCATGTTTTGTTTTTTTGCTCTCGAAAAAGGGGGTCATAAATACTTAAAGCACAAAATGCCACATCCACTAATCCATTCCAATAATATTCAAAACTACAAAAATCAGGTACACTTATATTAATACATTATTTATGTACAGGACATTTTATAATTTTTAAGTATAATTAACAAGCATAATAATAAAATAAAATCTATTGAACAACTTGTTGCTTATGATATGGACATGTAAACAGTCTTTAAACATTTATTTTTGTTAAATATAATAATATTCGTTAGAGCCTTGAAATATTTTTGAATGTTTAACTTGATAAAAAGAACATTCTGCATAAATGCTACAATTTTCATTTATGCTGAAAACTTTAATGAAGAATTATGTCCTATACAAAATTACAATAAGAAATGACTGATTGACATAATAAATCAATTACTGATATTTTCAATAAGCATCTATTTATTTGAAACAGATCTGAGAGACTATTGTTAACTTTCATTAGATTTGCGTAAATAAATCTAAAACATTCAAAAATAAATTCTTCATGAAATTTTGAGCTAAAAATTGCAACCACCACTAAAACAGTAAAACTAGATTAACTTGGAATCAAAACAACATCAATGAATAATAATGAGCTACATTAAAAAAAATGAAGTCAATTTGAAACTGTCATTAAATTGTTAATTTCAATTGTAATTTCTACTACTGTCATAATGATTATTGAAACATCTTGAGTTATCATGAAAAATTAGTCTAAAAAAATTTGGAGAACCAATACATATCAATCAGACATTGAAAATAAAAACCCAAAAAATTTTAAAATAAGAAACTAGTTACAAAATATATCTTGTTTTCATTCTTTTACAGGATAGAATAAAATTATTATTATTTTCTAACAGTCATTAAGTATNTTTTGTACTTAAAATATTCTAAAAGAAACATAACAATATTGTTTTTTGTACTTTCACTTTTCACGTATAGTATAACTACTCTTTAAGATTAGTTGCTGTATATCTCAAAAACCAGAGCTAATAAAAATTTTTCAATGTTATTTTCGTTTTTATCACCCCAAAATTAGTAGAAATAGACTAATTTAGTGTAGGAAACATTCAAAAATATTTTTTTGTTGTGCAGTGTTATCTGCTAACGTTTCGGCTTACATTATAAGCCATCTTCAGGGCTGTAGAAATACAATGTCATGAGAATACAATAATTATTTACAATACTATAATATAGAATTCCCATAATGTAATGTGATATCAAGAGTATGAATGTAGAAAGATATGTAAGATAATTTAAAAACATGCAGACAACAACCTATTAAAAAAGCAATTAAATAAATTAAAACAGTAATTGACCACACCTGCCTATCAGAAGACGAAAGAGGACGTCCTGTCTCAAAGTTCACATTTCCATGACTGAGAGCATGGAATATCACATTACATTATGGCACTTCTATATTATAATATTGTAAACTATTATTGTATTCTCATTACATTGTATTTCTACAGCCCTGAAGATGGCTTACATTGTAAGCCAAAACGTTGACAGATAATTGTTTTTAAAAATACACTTTTTTTTTTAATTTTTATTTTTTTTTGGATCTACCTTGACCGAACCCCAACTAAAATCATCTAATAATAATACCTACAGTAAAAAAACTCTCCATTATTAATAACCATTCTAATAGTTTTTCGAATAGATATCTAAATTTTCTTCTCATCATAATTATATTATGTTGACGATTTAAAAAAAAAAAATTATAATACAAAAAAGAAACATTGTTCAAGACTTGCTTTTCTATTCAATATCAACTCTCATTAAATTTAAATATATATTAAGTACTATAGATTAATTAAAATATTCGAAATGTGGAGTTATGTAATAAATTGTATTTTCATACCTTCATTCAGTAATATCAATTTTGAGTAACAGGTAGTTTCCTCCACCCCTCTACATTGAAAAGTTCAAAGAGCAAAGAGAAGAAGAAGTTAATTCCCATCAAGTCTCTTTTTGTTTAATACTGTCCGAATCCTTTTAATATAATATAAATTGTTGTTTTTTTAATTGCCCTTTTTTGTCCAATTGCTTAAAATTACATTAATTTATATTGAAGTACATATACACACTCACTTATATNACTATTTGATATAAAAAAAAAATGTGTGGAGTACCTTCTCTCTTACAAGAGCTAACTTCGGCTGAATTAATTAACCATTTTTAATTTGAATATCAATTGAGTCATTTATCCCATATAAGTCAATCTTCAATTAAGCACGGGGAATCTGCTGCGGTATACCGATCTTTTGCTAATTAAACTACTTTATTTATAAAAAATAAGATTTGGAAAAATTCGTGTATTATTAGTTATTCGCTAACTCCGTTATTATATATAAAGAGGCTTTTAGAATGCGTTATAATCCATTTTCCATCGATTTTTAGAATCCAAAGTCCATTCTGACATTTTGCCAGATGTATACAAAAGTTATATGTAATGATAGTGTCATAATTAAACCTTGATTTAATTCGGTTCACACTTGTAAAAAAAGTTCCATTTTTGCTTGGCGTATGTTAATAATTCTTTTCAGAAAAAATGGATAACTCCCAAGGTCTCAATCTGTAGAACACAGTAAGAGAGAGAGAGAGTGATGAACCGAAGAAGAGCTTTCGATCGATGAAGAGCCTTCGAGTGAGAGAGTAAATGGGGGTGAGATTTGGTGTCTATGATGGATAACTTTGCTCTGACATTCTGACACGAAAAGTTATATTAATACTTTGTCTTAAAGATACTTACTCGAGAACCAGTCTTTTCAATGACACCACATTTCGTTTAAAAGGAGATATAATTATTTTTGACCGTAGATATAATTATTAGATGATTTTAGTTGGGGTTCGGTCAAGGTAGAGCCAATAAAATACAAATTAAAAAAAAAGTGTATTTTAAAAAAAAATTATCTGCCAACGTTTCGGCTTACATTGTAAGCTATCTTCAGGGGTGTAGAAATACAATGTCATGAGAATACAATAATAATTGACAATAATATAATACAGAATTACCATAATGTGAAGTGATATCAAAAGTATGAATGTAGAAAGCTATGTGGGAGAATTAAAAAAAAATGCAGACAACAACTTATTGAAAAATAATTGATTACATTAAAACAGTAATTTGCCTTAGCTTTTTACAGCATACATTTTCTTTTAAATTTGTATTTTTTGGATCTTCCTTGACCGAACCCCAACTAAAATCATCTAATATTCACTTTTAGTTGGTTTCCCAATTACTTCTAAATAATATCAGTCTCCGAAAGCCAGTTAAATTTTATTTTTAAAAACCTATCCGATAACTAAGTTATTAGTTATTGAGCTATTACAATAAATAGACAAACCATGCCAAAACCCCATTAGTCTCTTATCAAGCAAGAGATACTTCTCTAACTTAGAGCATATATCAACAATAATGATTTTCCTATTCACTGCTAGAGTTCTATAGCGCATTTCATTATGTATAAAACCAATACATTATTTATCCTCTTTTGAGTTGTGTATGGAACACTGTTGCATTCATTGTGTTGAATAGAGGTCCAGACAACATTTGCCTCAATTGCCCAGTCCACCGTAACCTCTTTGCCTTCATATCGCGGTCAATCGACTGTCTTTTTTTCGAACCCAGATTCTACTTGTTACCCGTAATGATTCGCAGAACTGTCTTCCCAATCCCCTTTGGGCTGTTCTAAATGATATCCTGATCCATTCTTACACGTATAACTGTATTATACTCTCTCAATTTTAGCATTTATCCTGCTGATTATACATTGAACCTACTTCGTAGGTGCTTAACAAATGAATAAATAATATA
>KZ807145.1:394265-419639 GCA_000696205.2 Oncopeltus fasciatus
TATAAATCAGTGATTTTGTGAGTGGTTTGTCCATTGTAAAGCGATGGAATCCAATCAATAGCGTAGCCTCAGGATGGCGGTGGCCAATGTGAAGAGGTCAGGGACCGTTCTATCAGGAGTCCGCCCCATTTACCCCTGGCGCAATCTAACATCAAATTTATGGATCCAGCTTAACTCCCCCTGATGAAGTTTAAGTACGAAACGGGATTAGGCCATCGATCCGTAGATTTCTCCTCTCCACGATTCATTGTCTAAGGATAACTTGAAATTTATATCTTCCCTTTCAGAAATTTTAGCATTGTGACTAGAAACTGTAATATCCTTGCTTTAAAGAGAAAGGAGAAGGTCAACGAATAATTTTGACGGTTTTTAACTGATTTTACTCCTAGAAATTTAAACTATTCTTGTTAGTATGCCTCTCGCGCGCACACATGAGAGAAAGAGTATATATATATATATAATTTAATATCAGTATTGCATACCCTCATCAATTATAAATCAGTGATTTTGTGAGTGGTTTGTCCATTGTAAAGCGATGGAATCCAATCAATAGCGTAGCCTCAGGATGGCGGTGGCCAATGTGAAGAGGTCAGGGACCGTTCTATCAGGAGTCCGCCCCATTTACCCCTGGCGCAATCTAACATCAAATTTATGGATCCAGCTTAACTCCCCCTGATGAAGTTTAAGTACGAAACGGGATTAGGCCATCGATCCGTAGATTTCTCCTCTCCACGATTCATTGTCTAAGGATAACTTGAAATTTATATCTTCCCTTTCAGAAATTTTAGCATTGTGACTAGAAACTGTAATATCCTTGCTTTAAAGAGAAAGGAGAAGGTCAACGAATAATTTTGACGGTTTTTAACTGATTTTACTCCTAGAAATTTAAACTATTCATGTTAGTATGCCTCTCGCGCGCACACATGAGAGAAAGAGTATATATATATATATATATATATATGTGTGTGTGTGTGTGTATGTATAGAGAGAGAGAGAAAGAGAGAGAGAGATACAAATTTTAACGGACCATATTTATAGTTTCTCAAATTTAGCGTAGATAAAGATCTGTTGATTATAGCGTCATAATTAACATAATATGGACAATGTTCAATATATATGTATGTGTGTGTGTGTGTGTATGTGTATATTTGTGAGTGTGTGTTTGTCTGTAAGTGGCCGAAACTTTCGAACTTTCCGCATTAATGAAACCAAACTAAATATTTAGGTTATATATATTTATATATGTATTTTTTTTCTTTATTTTTGCAAACTTGTTCGGGAATGATGGGTAGGTTAGAAGAAAACAGAAACAAGTTGAAATCCTAATATCTTCGTTATTAATAGAGAAGCGAAACAAATATAGAATGCAAAATAAGTATGAAGCATAATTTTATCACTTTTATACTATATAAAATATTTTGGAAAATATGTAATGGATTTTGAAAAACCTTTAAGAATGAAATTTTAAAGTATTGAACGGGTCCTTTTAGTTTTTAACTATTTAAACCCAATTCGGCATTTATGAATTTGACTACATAATTCATCATTCTGCTTTGGTGTGGTCGACATTTTGCGCAATCAAATCTGGCATGTAACTTTTAATTAAAAAATAAAAGGCTGTTTGCGTTATTGAGCGAAATCGGACGAACAGAAAGTGATTAACGCGAAATGAAAAGTTAGAGTAATTTTTTTTTTCCCCTGCAGCATGCACTATATATATTGTCGTGCAATAATATTCAATGCCGGTTTTTTTTTATAAATATATTCTCTGTAAATGTGAGAATATAAATTACTTGGAAATACAAATGTTCACCTACGGCCTTACTGTGGAATCTGCTGAATTTACACAGATCCTTAGAGAGGATTTTTTTTTTTTTTTTTGCGGTTTGTCTTTTTTTTCTATTTTTTTATTTTTTTTTTTCGTTCTGCCCTCTGTTCTTTTGGAGTAGGAAGACATGGGACTATATTATTATTGTATTCTCATGACATTGTATTTCTACATGAAGATGGCTTACAATGTAAGCCGAAACGTTGGCAGACAATCTTTTGAAAAAATACTTTTTTTTTTTTTTTTTTTTTTTTTTTTTTTTTGGATCTACCTTGACCAAACCCCAACTAAAATTATGTTTTAGTGTTTTGAAATTTCTGAAAGTCATTTTCGAAAAGATTTATGGCGTAAAGTGTAATAAAACGTATGGCGAAAAGTGTGATCATCCTAAGCGTTTAGTGTGAAAATGAGTCGCTCACGAGTTGCTCAACCCTGGCCGCTAACCGCTAACTCGACTACAGTCTACTGTCATTAAATTGTACGATTCAAGAAAATCTGCCAGAATCGATCACCAGGATAGGGGTTGTCTTCCATCACGAAAACGTTAGACCACAAACTCGTCAAAAATTGAGACAACTTTGAGGGGAAGTTTTCATTTTAAATCATGACTTTGATTATGGTGTTCAATCCCACGCTAAATTAACTACATTTCTTGTAGTAAAGGGAGCCAGAAAAATATCAGATAGAACGAGAGTCTAATAAATAGCTGATAATGTTAACTCCTTACGACATATTCGTCTTACTCGGAGTAAAGTGCGGGGAGTAGAAGAGATTATCTAGCTAGCCTCGGTGGTGTAGGGGTCAGCGCACCTATCCAGAAATCTGAGAGCCCAGGTTAGATTTCGGGATGGGGTATCTATTAAAATATAAAATAAAGATAATATATTTTTAAAGGGATATATACATATCATTGTCTAAGGATAACTTGAAATTTATATCTTCCCTTTCAGAAATTTTAGCATTGTGACTAGAAACTGTAATATCCTTGCTTTAAAGAGAAAGGAGAAGGTCAACGAATAATTTTGACGGTTTTTAACTGATTTTACTCCTAGAAATTTAAACTATTCTTGTTAGTATGCCTCTCGCGCGCACACATGAGAGAAAGAGTATATATATATATATAATTTAATATCAGTATTGCATACCCTCATCAATTATAAATCAGTGATTTTGTGAGTGGTTTGTCCATTGTAAAGCGATGGAATCCAATCAATAGCGTAGCCTCAGGATGGCGGTGGCCAATGTGAAGAGGTCAGGGACCGTTCTATCAGGAGTCCGCCCCATTTACCCCTGGCGCAATCTAACATCAAATTTATGGATCCAGCTTAACTCCCCCTGATGAAGTTTAAGTACGAAACGGGATTAGGCCATCGATCCGTAGATTTCTCCTCTCCACGATTCATTGTCTAAGGATAACTTGAAATTTATATCTTCCCTTTCAGAAATTTTAGCATTGTGACTAGAAACTGTAATATCCTTGCTTTAAAGAGAAAGGAGAAGGTCAACGAATAATTTTGACGGTTTTTAACTGATTTTACTCCTAGAAATTTAAACTATTCATGTTAGTATGCCTCTCGCGCGCACACATGAGAGAAAGAGTATATATATATATATAATTTAATATCAGTATTGCATACCCTCATCAATTATAAATCAGTGATTTTGTGAGTGGTTTGTCCATTGTAAAGCGATGGAATCCAATCAATAGCGTAGCCTCAGGATGGCGGTGGCCAATGTGAAGAGGTCAGGGACCGTTCTATCAGGAGTCCGCCCCATTTACCCCTGGCGCAATCTAACATCAAATTTATGGATCCAGCTTAACTCCCCCTGATGAAGTTTAAGTACGAAACGGGATTAGGCCATCGATCCGNCTGTAAGTGGCCGAAACTTTCGAACTTTCCGCATTAATGAAACCAAACTAAATATTTAGGTTATATATATTTATATATGTATTTTTTTTCTTTATTTTTGCAAACTTGTTCGGGAATGATGGGTAGGTTAGAAGAAAACAGAAACAAGTTGAAATCCTAATATCTTCGTTATTAATAGAGAAGCGAAACAAATATAGAATGCAAAATAAGTATGAAGCATAATTTTATCACTTTTATACTATATAAAATATTTTGGAAAATATGTAATGGATTTTGAAAAACCTTTAAGAATGAAATTTTAAAGTATTGAACGGGTCCTTTTAGTTTTTAACTATTTAAACCCAATTCGGCATTTATGAATTTGACTACATAATTCATCATTCTGCTTTGGTGTGGTCGACATTTTGCGCAATCAAATCTGGCATGTAACTTTTAATTAAAAAATAAAAGGCTGTTTGCGTTATTGAGCGAAATCGGACGAACAGAAAGTGATTAACGCGAAATGAAAAGTTAGAGTAATTTTTTTTTTCCCCTGCAGCATGCACTATATATATTGTCGTGCAATAATATTCAATGCCGGTTTTTTTTTATAAATATATTCTCTGTAAATGTGAGAATATAAATTACTTGGAAATACAAATGTTCACCTACGGCCTTACTGTGGAATCTGCTGAATTTACACAGATCCTTAGAGAGGATTTTTTTTTTTTTTTTTGCGGTTTGTCTTTTTTTTCTATTTTTTTATTTTTTTTTTTCGTTCTGCCCTCTGTTCTTTTGGAGTAGGAAGACATGGGACTATAGGAAATCATCTATAGCACTTCAAAGTCTTATTGATTCGCAAAAAAAGCTCCGTAAACATACAGCTGATCTGCAATGCAGTTCGCGAGTACTTCTAGAAGGTTCCCCAAGACGATTAGGGATTCTAGGTCAATAAGTGGTTACTTCCTGCGGGGGGGAGAGGACAATTTATCAGCAAATATACCAATGGGCCTTCTAAGGCCGGAGCCGGTCTACCCTTGGGGGAAACATACGTCACTCGGGGTCTGATGTGGAGGGGGGGAAACACTACTGTTCCCACCGATTGACAATCATATTCAAAATAAAATAAGCCATAGAGATATAACTGGTTCTGCTCTTGGCAAAACGTGATCGGGGGAAGAGATACATCAGAGACTAGCATGAACATAAAGTAAATATAATTTTTTTTTTTTTTTTGTATTTAATCCCACGTAAATTTTACTAATTTTTAGTACAAGGGAACAGAATAAAAAATCTAACTGTCCCAGCCAGGACTCAAACCTGAATATGTCCGTATTTTTCTCAGCGCCTTATTAAGCCCTTTTTATGAGATATATTTTAAATAACCATAACAATTATATATTACGACCAAAAAAAATTAAAAATAATGTTGAGGTTAGCAGTTATTCAGAAATAGCTTTATTCAGAAAATGTCTATTATTTTATTTCAGTCCAGTTAAGGATTATATTTTATATTTAAGATTAGAATAAATATTCTTCCAACCTCCCGAGCCATTTGCATGGATCAAGGGATTTTCTACAGGTAGCCACTCTATTCTAAACACCTATGGCAATGAACGTACCTGTATTTCTCTTGGAAGTCGAAAAAGCAACGCCACGGACAGCCAAACGGATCCCTTGGCTAAGAAAGTGCTCATGAAAAATGTTAGTTTAAATTTAATGAAAGTCAAAAAAGGGAGGGAAATACTTCAGAGTTTGTTTTAAAACAAAGAAATATTTCAATATTGCCTATTTAAAATCTTAGCATGTTACAATATACTAATACAAATAGATAAATTTATAGCTTAACTTTAGAGAAAGACGTTGGCAGATTTTTAATGTTTTGTTCAGCAATGAGCTATTTATGTTTTAAAAATGTTATATATAAAATTATTTGAAATGATATTATTTTGCCTGAAACTTATGGTACTCAACTAAACTACTTATTTTCTTTTTCTTTTGTTTAAGCGAAATATTATAATGAAAATATTATAAATACTTTATTTATCGAGTTTAATTCTGATCTTCACATATTAAGACGTCTGATTAATTAAATAATTATTTCCATCTTGATTTTAGTGAGAAATGAATGTTTAGATACATATTTTTATCTATTCAAAGCTGATGTATCACAAAAATTTCCGTACAATAAACCAGAAATTCTTTGGTGTAGAAAGTGTACAATTGCAGGACAAATCAAACTATTTCGGAAAGAGTTATTCAAAGAAAATATCAATATTTAATTCAACTTGATCATTCAAATTCTATAATTTACATTAAAGTAGAATGTTACGCTGCTTAAATTTTAAAGAAAGGGGGAGGGGTTAGCTTTTCAGAAAAGGTTATAAAAGTATATATTTATTTTTATATTTATATAGGAATTAATGAATTAGTTGAGATTTATATTTGTTTTTTAAATTTTAGCGTAACTGATATGATAAAATATTTAATTTAATAAAATAAAATTATGAGGAGAGTTATATCAGCGAAGACTTAAACCAAAAGAGTAAATTTTTCTCAAGTTTTGATAAGTATAAATTTCTTTTCGAAACTTTCTTTTAAATTTTCAATGAAGTAAAAAGTACAAATGATCGGAAATTAAACTTAGCTACGAAAATGATTAACTGTAAATATTGCGTAAATATTAATTTTCTTGTGGTATTTAAAATTTAATAACTTATCAGGCTTGTCTCGGTACCGTAAATTGTAACGCACCTGCCCGGAAAGCTAGGACATCCAGGTTCGAGTCCTAGCTGGGACAGTTAGATTTTTTATTCTATTCCCTTGCGTTGTAAATATTGCGTTGTATCATCATTCCAAGAGACTCCCGAGAAAAGGCTTACGGTGATACATTTTGCTATCGACAAATAAGTAATATGTAATGGCTTTATTTGTAGCTTCTTGTTATAATTTTAGCTTAATATCATTTTCAGCTAAAGATGAGATTTGTTATGTGTCATCAGCGTATTTAAAGCAGAATGACTGAGCCGAGAAAACTTCAAAAGCCTTATATATAACTAATACTGTAATTACATAGAATCTTCGCTAGATTTCATGTTTCAGAACGAGGCTATTCCCGGCTTTACGATCCATTACAAAAAATGGTTCATGTCAAAAAATTTAGTAACAAATGTATATAATTTTCAAGGTTTTTAAGGGTTTTCGAGGCATAAACAATAATGTGATAATTAAAATATACGGCTTCTAAATGAGTAAAGACATTCTAAGCGGTAGAGAATTTATCTGAAATCCGAAAACTGATTAGGAAAATAGGAAACTCAGAAAATGTCTATTTTTCCTTGGATGATAGCATAGATCCTTTTTTTTTTTTTCATCTTTTAACCAATTAAGAGTAATATTAATATTTTTTTTTGCATCTGTTAAAGTATTATTGCAATAATCATAACATTAAAATTATGGCAAGGTAAGAATAAAAAAAAACAACTGTACCCCGACTTTTTTCTCTCAGCTAGCCGGATCTTTTAAGACTTCTATTTCATAATGTACATAAAATGACGTATAATTATTTATAAATTTATTATAAGTGCACGTAATATTGATGTATATTTCATGTAATATACATAAATTATTTCAAATAAAGAGATTATGTTATATTCTTATGATCATTTAATCCTCTTATTTGAAATTAATTTCTGTTTTTTCTAAATTTGAAGTAAAAGTAGAAGCATGAGAGTGTCAGTCAGGATTTTTTAAAGCTTATTTTTAAATGTTTTTTTTTAAACCTAAGGTTTGAATAAATCTATGTAAATTATTCATTGAATATCAAAACTTTTGAAAATTCAGTCCGTTATTTAATCAGATAAATAAAATGAAAAGGAGCTTTAGACAAGATACAACACTAATTAATCGAAATTTATAAAATTGTGGAATAATTTAACTGTTGTCAAACTTTTTAAATAACTCTAATTGATTTTTTTTAAACCAAGTTAAATCTAAATAAAACTTTTATAACGTTTGTTATAAAAAATTTATAATAATAAAGTCAAATCAGAACATTTTATGAGAATGATATTTGAAGGAGAACTGTAGAGAAGCTGCTTTGGGGGGATACCATTAAATGCCTCCCCTCCCCTGAATTTTCCCATTCTTCACCCCTTTGTTACCCCTATTCCACCCCTTGCTTTTCAAAGAGAATCGACTGCCCGATGAGTCACCATCCCACTGCTTCTAATGATGCACCACATCTCTACTCATTTATTTTATTTAGATTTTGCTAATGGTTTTAATTGTCCTTGAAATACATACTTCAGTATTCTGAAATTAATCGAAAGATATTTATGTAATTTCTATAAGGGATGAAACTGGCAGCAAATGTTTTTTGGCGAATTCCATCGACTTTCATCAAAATGAAAATCTACGAACTAGAGACAGTCGATTTTGTTTTGCAGATAAATCATTACTTTAAAAGATAAAAAGTATTTATGCTAAAAATTTCATCGTTTAAAAAATCGAATTGTTATGATAAATTAATTGTAATAATTAATTATCGAACTGCATTGACTATAATGGAGGATATTATTTAGAATATGTTCTGTATGTCTGTTCATTATATAATTCTACAAGATATATGAATATTGTAAAATATTGAGAATATTTGTTAAACAGTGTTTTTTTTTTATTTAAGTTCAAAACAGCTTCATTAATAATACAATTATGTGCATTATTCTAATTTCAGTTTTTTTTCTAATTAAAGTATTTGAATAAGAAAATAATGTGTTGAAATATAAAACTTTTAGTGAGCATTTGGCAAGATTCCATGTTCTCAATGTAAAAGATTGTAAACTTTTGATTATTTTAGAATAAATTTAATAGTAAATATAATTATTTGTAATAGAAAAAGAATACTTAATGAAAGAAGATTATTAAAGAAAAAAAAATCAATATAACGAAAACTTACAATAGTATATCAATGATCTTCATTACTTTGTATTTTACTGCTCTATGATTGCTTGGGTTTACTTAAAACTATAAAGTCATCTATCTTTGTGAAACTTAAAACCATATATTCGTATGAATATATTACTTTAACTTAATTATATAACAACTTATTACTCTCTGAAAAACCAGCATAAAACATTCACTACAGAATTTTCTCACTAACACGATTACTATTTAACTTCCTGCTATATGGACTTTAACTAAAGGAGTCCACTTATCATAGAATCAGTTATATGTAGTTTGATAGTGTTACAGAAAAGCTTTCAATCCGATGTTCTTTTGTTTGTTTTATTTTCTGTTTTATTGTTTGTTTCGTAAGCAAATTGAATAGGTGAATTAAATAGTCTACTAAAACGAGGCACTTTAAATGACTATATAAAGTCTATCATCTATAAAACAGAGTTATTCATTGTAAGTTGCACGGTTCATTGTTACTTGCTATGAAAGCCATTTTGTGTGATACTACTTGCAAAGCTGTTATCACTAAAAAGCGCACTTGATTTCTAATGAATAGAGACTCACTCTTGACGTATTTCCTGACCCTCGACATCGTAGCGCCCTTATCGAGCGGACGAGGAGGGCTTCGGGCACGGACTAACGTCAGTCAGCGACAACGGGGGCTCCCTCCCCCACCTCTGCCACAAGAGGGTGGCGCCCTCGAATTAGCCTCCTCCACCCTCTCGTGGAAGAGTGGGATTGCATTGGTAGGTGCTCCAAGTATCGGCAAGTGCGGCCTTGTGAAGTCAAAGAAAAAAGGTTTAGACTGTCGCTCAGAAGAAGTCTGAGCCTGCCCAGCCAGAACTGTATGATTATTTTTAGTGGAAAGAAGGCTCATAATTCCATCAATAGTAAATAAGCTAAGTAATAAGCAAGTAGAAAGGGAAAGGTCTGGATATAAGTGTAGGAAGAGATGTAAAAATAACTTCTTATAGCCAGCAACTTAAATCTTACAAAAACTACTTGCAAAGCTGTTATCACACATATTGAAAGGGTGCTAAGATTTAAGTTGCTGGGCCAGAATAACTATCCTGGCCCAGTTATTCACAAGGGTGGTGGAATATATCAGTAGGTCCTGAATAAATAAGAACAATAGAATATTCTACTCAATACAATCAACAATAATCGCAAAGACCAATATGAGGATCATCAAGTCGGTCCCTAACAGTTATTGCTCATGTTCCAAATGTAACTGTGCTGGACTTCCGTGCCAGTCGGCTCACTAGAAGTTTCTAGAGCTAATGATCTTAATTAGGGAATAAATATTATTTTTTGTGGTATTCAATCCCACGTATAATTTAACAGTTTTAGTGCAAGGGAACAGAATAAAAAATCTAACTGTCCCAGCCAGTAATCGAACCTGGATCTCCTGCTAACCGGGCCGGTGCTTTTTCTATTTATGCTACCGAGACAAGTCTGATAAGTTATTAAATTGCCCGCACTAGTCCCTAGTCATTTAAACAGCTTGACAATGTCAGCTCCTCCGAGCATAAGACGATATATTCGTCTGCCTCGGAGGTTAGACTCTCGACACTAGTGCGTGGAATTTAATAACTTATCAGACTGGTCTCGGTAGCATAAATGGAAAACGCACCGGCCCGGAAAGCAGGAGATGCAGGTTCGTGTCTCGGCTGGGACAGTTGGATTTTTTATTCTGTTCCCTTGCACTAAAAATTGTTAATTAGGGAATTTTTGCATAGTTTAGTACCGACATAGAAAAAGAGCTCACTATTTGGCTAGGTTATCCATAATGTCAAACAATTCAGGACTGAATGAGAATTAAGTAAACTTTAAAAAGAAATCGCAGGCAATGCACAGCCCAGACCGAAGAGGTCTTACTTGAGAAAAATATACTACATTGGTTAGGTATTTAATATTTTTATTTTTGAACATTCAACTTATTTGTTTTTATATTATAAGTAAGTTATACCTGTAATTTTCTATTTTTATTTATGTTTATTTGTTCTTTCCTTTGTTTGATTGCGTATAGTTATTTTTAATGCCTTTATGTTAGCTTACAATTAGGCCCTGCTCTATTACAGTATTCATAATGGTTTCTTATAAAGTAAACCAGTACCGCACAAGATGTATGGTCAGCAAAACGTTTTTGCCACCTGATTTTTTTCATCCACTAAAGAATGGTACCCAATTAAGGCTGAGTGTTCCCAGGAGCACACCAGAATCAACTGTTCCATTAAAAACAGAAGCAAAACAGACTTGTTGACGCTGATTTAAACCACGTCATTGGTATTTTAAAAGATAATATATCTCATTGGAAGTAACTGTGATATAGTGGTTAGAGTACTAGACTTCAGAAGCTTTAAAGTCTAGTACTCTAACCACTATATCACAGTGAATTCTACTGAGATAATTTATCTTTTAAAATACCAATGACGCGATTTAAACCAGCGTCAATAAGTCTAGCAAAGTTTAGGCATACATGACTTATTAGTAGTTTGAATGCCATACAAAAAAGTAATTAAATCGCCTCATTGTCTTTTTAAATAAATTTAAATAAATGAAAAAAAAATAAATTGTGAACTTTGATTATATTGATTTAAGGACTGATCACATAGTCAATACGTGTATTAGTACATGAACTACTTCATCTACGTGTCGCCATAGAGGTACAATATCATTGCGCAACGAAGGTCACTGCTTACTACATCATGCGCTGGTCTATTGGTCACTATGGTAGTTATGTTTTCTAGGGTAGCTATTTGATTGCTAGGGAAGCTTTTTCGTTTCCAGGCGAACGATTAGCCCAGAAACCAAACAGCTTCCCTAGCTACCAAACAGGTAAATACCCCAGCAACCAAACGAAGAGCCCAACAAAATAACAGCTTTCCTAGCAACGAAATAGATGACCTAGCAACCAAACGATTAACAAAGCAACGAAATAGCTAGCTTAGCAACTAAACGTCTAGCCTAGCAACCACACCGCATCCCTAGCAACCATATAACTACCATAGCGACCAACAGACTAGCTTAGTAGCAACCACACAACTTCCCTAGCAACCAATTTTCTTCCCCAGTAACCCAAGAACTACCATAGCAACCAAGTGACAAGCCTACCAACCAAACCGCTAGCCTAGCAACTATACGACTAGCCGAGCAAACAAATAGCTTCCCTAGCAACCAAACAGCTACCCTAGCAACCAAACTTCTATCCTAGCAACCTAACATCGAGCCTAACAACTATCCTAGAATCTAGTATAGCAACCAAACAGCTAGCTTAGCAACCAAACATTTAGCCTAGCAACTATCCTAGAAACTAGCATAGCTACCATACAGCTAACATAGCTACCATACAGCTAGCCTAACAACCAAACAGCTAGCCTAGCAACTAAACCGCTTCCCTAGCAACCAAATAGGTACCATAGCAACCAATCGAATAGCATAGTTGCAACCATGCGACTATCCTAGCAACCCAACATCTATTCTAGCAACCTATTTTTAGTGGTATTTAAGGGTATATAAGGGAATTTAAAATGGTTTCTAAGGGTAATTTTTATTGTTATTTAAGAGTATTTAAGGTTAGTTAGGTGTATTTACGGGTATGTAAAGGTACTTAAGGGTATTTAAATTGTTAATTAAGGGTATTTTAGGGTGTTTAAGGGTATTAAAGGGTGTTTAAGGGTATATTTAATGTAATTTAAGATTCTTTAAGGTATTTAAGTGTATAAAACCTAAGGGTATTTAAGGATATTTTTAATATTATATGAGGGAAATATTGAGTATTTAAGATTATTTAAGGTTATTTAAGAGTATTTATAGGTATTTGAGGGTTTTTTTAGGTATTTAAGGGTAATTAATTGTTATTTTTTTATAAAATCATTTTTAATCACGACCGAGTTTATTTTTCATCTAAAAAAATAAGACGAGTAATTGGTTTTGAGAACTGTATTTAGTTGTCTTCCAAAAATCTTGAGGAGAAAATACATTTTGAAGTTATCGATAAAGAAGAAATATACAATACCGAAATAGTTGTTCATCTTGGCGTCATACAGGCTTTTGGCTGGTTTTTCATTCGGTTATTTGTAGCTTGTTATCTGCCTTTAACATCCGTAAATATTTTTCAAGAAAGGGGTCTTGAGAGAAAAAAAAAAGAAATAATTTCGCTAGTTTAACTACGTCATCGTGATATTATCGAACAAGAGTAGGTTACAGACATCGTCTGTACTCCTGATTTCCCGAACTCACTCTTGTAAAAGAATAATATATATGATATATTGAAATGGGTGTACTGTGTGTTTAGATTTATACTTGAGTTGAAAACACAATTCAGTTAATTCTAAGTCTAATACACCTGTCCTAGAAAACGATTTGCATAAATATAGAAGGGGGAAAAGCATTGACTCTCTAGTCCAACAAAAGCATGTCAGTATGTACGCCATCAACCGAAATAGCTCTCTTTTTAAGGTGCTATTACGTTAAGGAATAAGAAAGAAACCTTCGAAGCTTAGCGTTCTAAAAATATAGTTGTGCGGCAATCTCATGGTCAAGTTTGGACACAGAGGCCTATAAGCGGGTCCACTGCTTGTGACATTCCCACTACTCCTGCCAAAACTGTCAATTTGCAAAGAGACGCGAGCTATAGAACTAACGAAAAACTGATAAGAATTGAAGATAACAACTTTTAGAGAAACCTTACTTCATGTGGGGACAAAGATATGGGTCTACTTACCGAAGGATTTCTTATCGCAGATCTTACACTTGCAAAGAAGATTTCAGAATGAGATTCGTGAGCAAATGTATTCGAAACTTTAGTCTAAGGCCAATTATTATAGCTGTGGGATACTATGCATATTAATGACCTATATTTTGGGCAAAGCAACTTGAGGCTTAAAAGCAATTAAAGAATATTTTCATTTCCAAATTTTTACCTCTAAAAAGTTTGGAAAAATGTATATTTATGCTTTAAAAAAAAAGAGCCCAATCACGTAACGTAAACTGAAGGAATTACATGAAATATGAATATCTATTATATAAAATACGTATTTTATATGGATCCTTGCTGATAAATGATTGCGATTAACTTATATGTGTATGATGATAATGCTTAAATTAAAAAAAGAAAAAAGAAACGGATTAAAAGCAAAAGCATTTTTTTTTTATTAATATTGTTTGTGTTCTACAAAATTTAAAAAACAAAACAAAAAAAAAGGTCATTATATACAAAAATGAAATTAAAGGATGATATTTAGGAATAAACTAAAAAGGCCAAACTCTCTTCTCCATCCGCCATTCAAGATTGGCCTTATGCCATCTTTAGGGAAATTAGCTTTTAACTTATTCTTTTTAGTTTGTAAGGCCATTTTAGTAGTTTATTCTTATTTATATACACTTTGACATAATTTGCGAAGATTTATTAGTTTTCTCTGCTCCTACGTGCAAGACTTATATGTATGTATTTAAGTGTATGTACCATATATACATATATACATGTGTGTGTTGGTATTTTTCGTGTTATTAGGAAATCGAAACATTAGCAGTGGGGTTTACATGAAATGGAAAGTTCATATGCAAATATTCTTTGACGCTGAACTAATCGCTTAACTTGAGCAGTACCATTAATGTGTGCAAAATGTGTAACACTTGAAAAGAAAATTTTATAAAAACATATCCTGCTTTACAGAAATTCATAGATTAGAAAAAACCTAGTATGTAGGGAGGTCCTATGGTTTTTTGTTTTTTTTAATACATAACTACCATAGCAACCAAGTGACAAGCCTACCAACCAAACCGCTAGCCTAGCAACTATACGACTAGCCGAGCAAACAAATAGCTTCCCTAGCAACCAAACAGCTACCCTAGCAACCAAACTTCTATCCTAGCAACCTAACATCGAGCCTAACAACTATCCTAGAATCTAGTATAGCAACCAAACAGCTAGCTTAGCAACCAAACATTTAGCCTAGCAACTATCCTAGAAACTAGCATAGCTACCATACAGCTAACATAGCTACCATACAGCTAGCCTAACAACCAAACAGCTAGCCTAGCAACTAAACCGCTTCCCTAGCAACCAAATAGNACCTTGACCGAACCCCAACAAAAAAACATCTAATTATAATATCTACGGTAAAAAAATACTCTCCATTTGAACATATAAGGTTTATTATTTTTTTACATAATAAATATGATTTTAATTTTTTAACAGTTGAAAATTAGTATTTATTTTATTTAAGTAAAAGTATTTTTGAAACTATATGCGTGGGCAATTTTTGAATGTCATAATGTACAGACTATCCATTTTTTAAAAAATTTCATATTCATGTCTGAACACACAGAGCCAACCATTTCGATTAATTTATCTTCTATAAGGATCGAATACATTTTTAATATGTTTTTCTATCCATATTTTGGGGCCCAACGACATCTACTATCATACCTATCGTTATGATTCGTTGAGATAATGTTGTTAACGCTCTTTTACATATGGCTCAGAAAAACTGATTGTCAATTGAGCATTTTGCTGTTTTTAGTTAAAACTCTTCTTTTAAAAAAATATAGCAGAACTAAATTAATACTTTAAAGACATTGAGATTATTCTGAAGAATTATAATGACATGTCACATATGTTAAAAGCAAAATGTCAATGCAGTACTCTGTAGCACCAAATAGGGGGCTTACAGTATGACATAATGGAATACAGCATACGAATAAGAAAGTCTGAAAAAACTGCATTCTTATCATCACGGTGGGCTGAAAATGTCAACACGAACATTCAAATCAAATTCTGCTCCAAATTTCATTTTCGAGGCTGGGGAACTTCCGCTTAGATTCCGCAGATATGAATCGATTATATAACATTTTTATTAAGAAATGAAATCTCTTAGTCGTCATCCTCTCAGAGATATTAACAAGGCGATTGATTGCGGAGGTAAATACTTGGATATTTCACTCCGGAGTGACATTCCATTTCCAGTTCGTGCCAAGACTCAATTCAATAAAATTAACAATACATACGGTTCCACTCTGAAAGATTACACGACTGAAAACTCTCCTTGGCTAATAACAACCCAAAAATGCGATTTATCTTTTACCAAATGAAAAAAAAAAATAGATATTTTTTTTGTTGGGATTCGGTCACATTCCCTCACAAAACACCTCATTCATGAAGGACAAACATTGGACTTTGATAACTTTACCATTCTTTCCACTGAACCCTATGAACACAAACGCCTTTTATCTGATACCGTTCGCATTAACTGACAACACAATTCAGTTAACGACAGAATGGACATAGAACAAATTTCTTCAACTTATTCAAAAATTTTCAACATCCTAAAATACTATTAGCCCTCTTTCTCAATAAACCTGTCAAACATTTTATTTTACTTAGGCTCATAATCAGTTAATCTAAAAAAATTGAAAACGTAATCCTTATGTATCATATCATTAAAAAATTAATATTACCTCAGGTTTCTTGCGATTTCTCATTTTTTTTGTCCTGGACTCCAATTACACATGGATAGCCTCACAAGACAAAAAAAAAATGAAAAGCTACTCCAAGTATCTTTTTTTGAAAAGACAATTTTTGGTGAGTTTAACTTATTACTTCTACAACATATACAATGTATGGAGGAGTGATGGATTAAATCTATGTTGCACATGATTGGAGGTTCGTTGACCGTCAAGTATTAAGCTGGTGAAATTAGTCGAGGTTTCGGCAGGATCAGAAAAATAAAATTGTTAGGCAATTATTTTATTATTGCTGCCTTTTCGACTTAAACTGTATGTCATCATCAGGATGATAGTGATGTCTGTAGAGATCTCCTAGGGTAGTTTATGGTCACATCTCAGAGTGCAGAACTAAACTACTTAAAAATATTTATTTGGTTGTGATTTATTATCCCATGTAAATTTTAAACAAATAATGAGAGAGAATAGAATAAAAAAAATTGTCCCGGTGATGCAATGGATAGCATACCGGCCCGGCAAGCAGGAGATCCAGGTTCGAGTCCTGGCTGGGACAAATAGATTTTTTTATTCTATTCCCTCTCATTAATTGTTTAAACTACTTAAACTACAGTTTTTAAATGTGACCATAATCCTCTATCGAAGATCTCTATCGCCCTGATGATTACTTAAAAGTTAAGTTGAAAGGTCGGCAATAATGAAATAACTACCCAACAATTTTGGAGTATTTTATTTTTCTGATCCTGGCCGAAACCCTGAATATTTTCTCCAGTATGTCACATAGTTTCATATTTGTCATAGTTTTTCTTCACTCCGACGATATCTTTATTCGAAAAATTTCTGAAATTTGACCACTTAAAGTATTCCACTCTTACTCATATATGTGTGTTTGTGGGCGATACACTAATTTTTGATCAGTATTATTACTCTTTTTGTGGTTTCATTCTTCAATTTCGTTTCTTTATTAATAGTTTTTTAGTAATTGGTGCTTCTAAGAATAAGCAACTTCCTTCAAAAATATAGGACGATGTACATCCACCTTGGAAGTAGTAAGTGGGAAGAAGCGAACATCTCTTAGCGAATGGTCATTTCAAGTGGAGATTATGAAGCAGAAAGCCACAACAAACATACTCTTATCAGACAGTTTTGCAGTTCTGGCCAGCATAATATGATAAGGAAGTTTCCAGGCATGCACCACTTCTAGCCAAACTACTAGAATTTACCCAAAACTCCTCCGGCTCTTAGCCCATCTCTTCTTCGTAGGTGTTACGAACTGCCCTGCCCTTGTGACTTTCCTACTAGACACATCAGGACAATAAATATTTTACTTCACAAATTCCAGTTCATGAGGAGTAACAGTTCACTCCAGGACGCTAGAAACATACAGGATAATTGTGAACGTGTTGTATAGCAAGCATGCGAACTATTATTATTAACTGGAAAATATGTGACCTTGAGTAGTAATAAAATCAGCCCTGTTGCATAATAATAGGCCTATCGGGGAAAAACATATGTTAGGATGTGTTTATTGGTTTCAAGGTACACTAGAGAAGGAGTGTGGTCAATACATCGTTCTGGCCACACTGATTTTTTCTATTAAATGGAAAGTAGTAACCAATTAGGGTTTTAGGAATTTCGGTTATAATTATACAGCAAATTTTAAGGGCTGTAAAACCTTCAAAGATTTGTGGAAAGCGGTGATTAAAGATGATAGAGAAGTCTTCATTCCCAAAATTACCGACTTAGTAACTCCAAACCCAACTTTTTTTTTTAAAGTTTTTTTTTTTTGTATAATCCCTAGAGACAACGCACAGTCCAGAGTACGTCACCTTGCACACTTACAAAACAGTTAGCTAAAATAATAATAAATAAATAATTATTAATTGTCCTCTAAGGTACAACCGGAAATCATCATCGATTTAGTCAATTACCTGGAGCAGAACTGAGAAGAGGTTTCTTCTCAGACTGGAGAGAGAAAGAGACTAGTGTAGAATTATGAAAATTTAGGTAATGATATTTAGGTTAAAAATGGGTAGTTACCGAAATTTTTATGTTTAACGGCTAAATAATATGAATTATTTGTCCGTTAAACATAAAAATTGGGGCAACTACTCCCTTTTTTTTAATTTATAGAAAGTTAAGCTTTAACAGATGAAAATTTTATTTTATCTTGAAAATTCTCTGTAACTTTACATAAAATGAATATTCAAAGATATTTTCTATAAGCATGTAAAATTTAAGTTTTAGAGATGGATACTAGTAGAAGAACGTTGGAGTAGGATCACACATTAAGATTTAATTATATAATTCAGAATATCTTGCCGTTCTATTGGACATATTTTTTAAAATTTAAACAGGACATGTTATGATGTACAAACTGTTATTCAAAAATAGATTCTATGAACATGATGAAATCATCATCATCACCCTGAAATAACAAGATATTTAAAAATGAATTAATAATATTCACCAATACTTTTTCCGGGTTCAACCCTGTCTTGGAGTTTTTAGGTGCCAAGCTTTCGCACATCATGTGATGGCTTCTTCAGGACTGAATGAGTCTCACTCTCCATTCAGCCCTGAAGAAGCCATCACACGATGTGCGAAAGCTCGGCACCTAAAAACTCCAAGCACGGTTGAACCCGGAAGAAGTATTGGTAAATATGACTGAAGACCGTGAAAGCCTATCATATCAGCCGAAAATAAATTAATGAATTATTTTATTTTAATTGTAGGTATACATTACTAAACTATTGCTTAATAGAACTTTTTTTTTTAATTTAGTTTGTATATCCTTTATATAAAATAACACATTGTAAATTGCTCTCAATATATTTAATTGGCTGTGATAATAATATGGAGCCGAGAACGCCCAGTATATTCTGAGGTGAAATCATAGAGATTTTAGAGGAAATATATTTTAAAACTAAGTTAGTCATTAGTCTCAAAGAGAAAATTCTCTAAAAATTAACTGTATATATCTTATGAATATGCATATATATGTATATTGTTTAGTGTAGCTATCCTCGCTGTACACTTTACCTGAGTCCAATGAGTAATCGGAATCAGCTGGTTTGGCGGTTTCAAAAACAAGGGCTCAGATAATTATTTTGGCTATTTATTATACATTTTAACGTGGTTGGCAATTACTGTAGCCATAAGTATTGGGAATTTATCTTTCCTTAGAATAGTTAGAGAATAGGAAGGCCATTTTTCTTTCTTTCATGGCCGATTTAATAATATTGGTTCATTTTTTTTTAATTCACAACAAACATAAAAAAAAAAAAAAATTTGCAATAGGTAAAATATTTTTTGTTAATGCACAAGAGTGAAGATATATTGTGGGGTGGCGCTGGTTTGGAATTCCTACTGCTGCTGCAAATAACTCGTACAAGCGAACGAGGGCAGCACATACACATGTTCTTGGCTTTCTCGAAATGGGTCTTTAGCGATTTAAATAGGACAGCGCTATTTCCTCGCTAACGCGTCTTCCGATTGGCGTCCTAGTAGGAGTCCAAGTAAGCCTGGTATGCCCCTACCGAGTACGTTAAAGTAACACTGGCTTAGTCAAAGTAACTGCCTTACTGAGTGACTTTCACTAGTCCTCATTCACAAAAAATATATATATATATTCTATTTTTTTGGGGGGTAATCCGTCTCAAAGAAATGTTTTTTTTTATTTATTTTAATTTTTTTTTATAGCTCATAGAAATTATTTTATTTTCTTGAGATGAAATACACATTGTTGTACATCTATAGAATCTGGTTGCCGTACATTAATCACCTCGATATCTCTACGGTTNTTTATTACATTCTATTATTAACATCTTGTAATTTGATGACATAGAGAAATTACAATAGAAAAAAAAAGTTATAAAAATAAATTCAATTAAATTAAAAATAGCAATAAAATAAATAGGTTAATATCACTGTGCAGGGAGAAGGGGCCCATTGATCCCATTCCTAGGAAATTAAGGAATTAAGGCCCAGGAGGTCGCGTTGTAAATCTCCGTTTAAGTCGCCGGGGAGTATTGTGAGGATTGAACTCCGACGACAGGGATTGGGCATATGGATTGGGATGAAATTGGAGTTTACTATGGAAGAGCTTGAAGCGGGTGGAGATAAGGTCTTTGCCAAAGGAATATTAAAGTCGTGATAAAGGGACACATAATATGGAGCGTTAGCAATTATTCTGAGAATTTTGGACTGAAAGGATATTGGAAGGCTTAGCGGCACCCCACAGTACTAAATACCAATTATAAATTTTGCCCTGCATCAAAACCCCTCTCCCTTTTATCCGATTCCTGTAAAAATTTATTTAATCTGCGCTTTGCAATATAAAGCTTACATGCTGAATTTGTTTATATTTTAAGAGTAGGATGCCCCTTCTATGGGACTAAGTTAAATTCTTAAATATGGTCTTCAATTTACTTTTTAATTGCATGTGTAAATATACATGTATAAATTTGAAAAGGACATTTTAGGATTCTTTAATTCGCAATTCTTACAATTGAAAATTTAAGCCTATCTTTTTCAAACCGTTGATTGAGTTCGCCAATGGCTAAAATCAGTCATGAAAGAAAGGTTTTTTAAAAGAGACTATATTTAAATATAAATTTAAAAAATGTTTTATATCCTCCACAAAATAAGATAAATGAAAAAGTATGTATAGATAAAAAATATTATTTCTAGAATCTCTATAAAAATGCACATTAAGGGCAATGTTTAGGAATGCATCATTGACTCATGGGTGGGGAGTCCTATTTTTAAAATACAGAAACCAAATTCGGTATTTAGGCTTTCTAATACAAAGTGCAAAATAAATTCAATTTTGGCTGATATCGTATGAAGGGTAAAATGGCTTTGATGAAGACTATATTTGTTCCTGGCATTTTCTGAATTATTAGTGTTACAAAAATGTTTATAGAGTAAAACAGGGCAAAACTCAAGTATCTAACTTTCACACTCAATACAAGTTTTATGAAAAGGCTTGTTAGGGATGACATTTACAAATTTAAATTATGGTTAAGCGCCCTCTCTTATCTTCACTGGCCAGTATAAGAGAGAGTAGACACAACGTGAATAGCTTGATTTCAACCGGAACATCTGATGAGAACACTAAAAGCCTGTTCCATAAAGTCATTTTTTTTTCATTGTTAATCTTATAGTTTATTTTGAAACATTCAGCCGCTAGGTCACTGACACATGCACACAAAGTAATATGCAGAAATGCATTTTTGGATTCAGAGGAACAATATAACATGTGGAAACGGTTGATCAAGTTTTTTGGCGGCAGACTCTCACCTTTAGTAAAAGTTAATTTAGGAAAATTAAAATGAAAGTTCCTTGCCATTTTAAAAATAAGTATAAGTTATTTAGGATTGACTAGAAATAGTCTGGATCTAACTGTGAAATTATAATTAGGAACTAGGCTATGTCGACCGCAGCTAGCCGGGGAATTCCCCTCTCCACTTCCGTCCTGACACTCATCCCAGCAAGATGATTGAGTTCACAGATTCAGGCATAAGAAAGAATAAACAATAATTTGAAGAAATTTAATATACTACAGACAACCCAAAAAAAACTTTATAATATTAATATGTAAATTAGTATATTATCCCAGTTAACTATTTTATTAACACAACAATATAGTGTTATGCAATAATATATAACATTAATATAATTTTAGTCATACACAATTATTCATTGTGCATAACTAAATATGCTCAATGAATAATTCCATCTCAATACTGTAGTTTTATGGTATTATGACTTTGAGTACATTTTTCTCTTCCATGCAGTGTATTTTTCTTTTGTGATAAAAAAAAAATGTATAAAATTTATTTATTGATAATAATTAATAATGAATAAAAATTGTTACAGATGTGCTCTAAAACTATTTCGTCTAATTGTAATGCTTATTAGTAAACATCTCTTCTGCGGTTGTCTGTCATAAGTAGGACATAAAATCCAACTAATTTTTACCGACTTTTCCTTTTTATTGCGAGATGACATGATGTCCCTGACCGGGAAATCTCACACAATACAAATTAATGGGTGCTTTGAAACTTTGCTAAAACCTTCCTTATAACAGAGCCCATAAATATGTATTAACTAACTATAATATGTTTTTAGGAGTTAACTTCTAACTGCCTGCCCATAGCACATCCTTACCAGCCCCCACCTCATAATCATACATCTTGAGTGACAAATACATTTTAACTAAAAAAACAAAAGAAATTATTTAAATACATATAAGAAGTCACTTTAAGTAAGATATGAAAAAGAGGGTTTAAAGGGGAGGAAATACAACAACATTAAAATACTTAATTATTAGAGTATAATTACATAATTCTCAGTTAACCTCAGAAAAACTGTAGAATATATATATATATAGGTATGAAATGCCATTATAACATTAATGTTTTATAATTTAAAACAAATCTGGAATAAGAAATATAATAAACAGTTTTTACCAAGATGACTGAGAGCCACCCACTTCTGTTTGCCCAATTCTGCTTGAAGTAGAATAAATTTACATCTATTTTCTATATTTTATATCAAATTGTTACGTTTGTTAATGGCTGCAATTTGGAAGACAAAAAAAACGGGGTTGCTGATAGATTAAATTTCAAAGACATTGCTTGGTTATTAATAGCAAATGAAAATAATTTACAGTACTTTGTAGTTGTTAAATATCTTCTTTTTTTTTTTTTACATTTATGCTGTTTAACATTTTATAAGGAGCGTATACTTTAAATTTAAGTTTGCTCTAATTTCTGTCTATCTGTAAGTAAACCAACAGACATGGAGCATAGCTTAATTTGCACAGCTATATAATCTATCGGATTTTTTGTTTTAAATTAAGTGCAAATAAATATCACCCTTAGTTATATATTAATTCATTTAAATTTCTATTTAAGCATAAGCTAATAAGTTTACAGTCAAACTTTACTGTAATGACTTGAAATGCTAATATAAATTTCTAAAACTATCCAAAAGTGGAGAGACATTGAATTAAAATTGGCTTGTGACAGTATTGCCCCAGTACAAAAACAGTATATTGAAAGTCATTAAAACATATCCTACAGTCGGAGAGTGGTTTTGAGAGTGGTGTCACTGGTCACCTCTCCTCATGTGACTTTCATTAATGTCATTTATTTTATATTATTCATTGTTATTAAATTACAAATTTTTTATTTTTTACAGAATGTAATATATAAATTACATTATATACTTGTAATATGGATATTTTAGTTCTTCTAAATTGAATCGCAAATTCATAAAAGATGAAAAATCTAAAAAAAACATTTTTTTGGGGGGGGATTAAGGTAAGCAGCTTAATTTCCTAATGGGAAATCTGCTAAAATTATTTATTCTTTAGAATGATAGATAAAGCTTACATGTGAGTATTTTGCATTTTTTACGCATATAACATCTTATATATGATTTGCACAAATCACTACAAGGTGAACAAATCCTCTAACAGAAATTAAGTNGGTCTAGTTGCATGAAACGTTTTAGGGGGTAACTTGAAGTAAGTTAATTTGCAGAACATGTAGAATATTTCCATTTAAATAATTATTTAATGTATTATCACATTAGACCTGCGTAAACTAAGCGAATTTTTAATGTTTCATTAAATACTGATATATATATAGAGTGAATGACTAATTCATCTAGCAAGAAATGACTGTGATAAGATAAGAACTGAGGGTATAGCTAGAGGTGGTCTTATAATAAAAGAGTTCAATCTTCATAGGTTATCTCCGATATGCGTTTTACGTAAAAATGATACAGACCATGAACATATATATTAAAATTATGATTTGGCTATATTTTTAGATTCACTCCCTTCAACTACATTTTTCAAAATTTTCGTCGAAGTACCAACGTAAATACATTTATTTTTATGAGAAAATCTCATAAAACGTCCTATTTGTCCATATAAACTTTAAATAACCCTGTTCACACAACCCCTCGGAAGTTTACAGAAATAGTGCCCTGTAAAATTATCAGTTATTGCTTTCAAAGTATGGGGGTATTTTTTTTTTCTTGAATTTTACAAAATATTATTGAGTTATGAACTTATTCAAGCATTGATAAATCCGTAAAAAAGCTGTGCACTTTAACAAAACACATTGCGGCTTGTCCGAATACACTGCACAACAAAAAAATATTTTTTGAATGCTTCCTACACTAAATTAGTCTATTTCTATTAATTTTGGGGTGATAAAAACGAAAATAACATTGAAAAATTTTTATTAGCTCTGGTTTTTGAGATATACAGCACTTAATCTTAAAGAGTAGTTATACTATACGTGAAAAGTGAAAGTACAAAAAACAATATTGTTATGTTTCTTTTAGAATATTTTAAGTACAAAATTGATAAAAAAAAACATTATTCTTAGTGTTTTGACAAATAAAAGAGGTTTGTACCACCAAATTTCAATTAAGTCAATCCGATGTATTGTAAGATCGCTGTCGTTTAGCTTGTCTTTTATAAAACACTTCTGGAGCATCCCTACACACAGACCAGCAGTAGTCTGCAAGCATTGCTTCATTCCAACGGCCCTGATATCTCTGTTCTATTAAGGCAATGTCTTGATGGAATCTTTCTCCATGTTCGTCACTCACAGCTCCACAGTTTTGTGGGAAGAAATTAAGATGAGAGTGAAAAAAATGAATTTTTAAGGACATGTTGCATCCAAGTTTGTGGTAAGCTTGAAGAAGTTCTTTAACCAATGCAGTGAAGTTATCATCTCTTTTGTTACCTAAAAACCCATGTACAACTCCCTTATATGTTTTCCAGGCTCTTTTTTCATTTCCTGTTAAAATCATGTCAAAAGCAGGATCATTTACGATTTCACGTACTTGAGGCCCAATAAAGATGCCTTCCTTGACTTTAGCATCACTCAACCTGGAAAACTTTGCTCTCAAGTACTTAAAAGCTTGTCCTTCCTGGTCTATCGCCTTCACAAAGTTTTTCATTAGTCCCAACTTAATATGTAATGGGGGAAGGAGAACATCCTTAGGATCTACAAGAGGCTCGTAAACTACATTTTTCTCATTAGCGTTTAGGTCTCGTGTAGGCCAGTTCACTTTTTTATAGTGAGATTTTCTATCCCGACTGTCCCACAGACACAAAAAACAACAGTGCTTGGTGAACCCTAATTGCATTCCTAGGAGTATAGCAATGACTTTCAGATCACCACAGATTTGCCACTTGTGTTGTTCATATTTGATTGACTGGAGAAGTGTTTTCATATTTATATA
>KZ807145.1:443611-466003 GCA_000696205.2 Oncopeltus fasciatus
TCTCTCTCTCTCTCTCTCTCTCTCTCTCTCTCTCTCTCTCTCTCTCTCTCTCTCTCTCTCTCTCTCAAAAAAGTGTCAAAAAAAAAATCAAAATAAATTCTTTGTTTATCCTATGTATTTACACTAGCTTTAAGCAAAATACCAAGTTCTTTAAATTCCGGTTTATGAATGATAAAATATACCTTTAAGTTAATTAAATATAATTCACTATTATTGCACTAATTGTGAAGAAGAAAATAATTGAGTCAGCGGCTGTCAAGAAATGTTTCCTACAGAACATGTGTGAGGCAAATATTTGAATTATAAATAATGAGTAAAAAGAAAAAAAGAGCATAATGAAGATAAGCAGGAAAAAAAGTACAACGCAAGAAAGTAGATAATACAATTGTGATTGTTACGTTGGTATGTGTAAGAATTAAATAAGAGGAAGGAATTTCAGATAACTGCTTAATTTTTGTTAGGAGATCTCTGTTTGTTGAAAAGAAAATGAAGCGAAGAACACGTAGACTGGTCCTCACATAGAGCTTTACAAAAAAATTTGTTTGGAAGAGTTTTTAGCAAACATTTAAACATTTTGAGAGGTACAAGTGACCCCCACATTACAGAAATACAGAGGAGAAAACAAATAGAGAATTTAAAGTATGCAGAATCTATACCCACCAGGGTTAGCTAGTTCACTTTCACCACAATACAAGTAAAGTTGAATTCCAGTTCCTTTTAAATTTAATTCTTATTAAACGTTCTTTATTTACTGTCTTCTTGTAATATTTAGCAATGTAAATAAAGAAGTTTGTCTTAACACTATAAGGGGTGCCTTTGTACTCATGATTTAATAGAGTATATATAATAATAATAATAATTGCAAAATATTTAAACTTGAATAAATACCCGCCCTAAATATTTATAAAAAAATTAAGAGAAAAGAAAAAAGTAAAATGTATAATAGAAACTTCGAGAAAAAAAAATATGGCGAACAAGGGATAAATAATTTTTGATCTGTTGTAATATAAGTATGCATACAAAGCATTATTGTAACTGCAATTCTGATAGCATCAGGATACACAATATAGTTACTCATAGAGGTAATTAAGATGGCTGCCGATATAGAAGCTGATTACCAATGATCTAGGCTCTCCCCCTCTAAAGGGGGGTCTCTGAGGGAGCTCTGGGGTACGATGCGGCAAATGGCGCTTTTTTTATTATCCACGTCAGGGGGCGAAGATTTATTTCGGGGAGACATAATCCCTCCTAAAGTGAAGTGGTACATTATATATTCCTTCTATCTTTGACCACTAGTGCTCTGAATATTTAAAGTAAAATCATTTAATTTGGTACTTAAAGTTCTTCTATTTTTTGCTAACTGTTAATGAGAAAGTAAGTAGATTAAATCGGCCCAGGGAAAGGGGGAGGGTTTACAAGGATACATTTTTTTTTTATTCACACGAGGCACTTTCCCATTGCTGAAATAGTCACCAGCTAATTACTCTATTTGTTACAATATATATATATATATATGTGTGTGTATCATTATACAGGGATTGAACATAATTTAAGCCACGGTGTATATATTTAGAAGAATATATGTTTTTACTTTAAAACATATAAATAAAATAAATATACAACTTTTATAAATTTACAGTATCATAAAAAAAGAAGGCGACTTATTAATTCTACTCACTTCCATTCAGCAATTTCATTAAAAAAGAATTTATAAAAGATACATACTGACTTATTCGTATCATTACGGTAGAAAAAAGAACCCACTTTTAAATGATAATTTCGAGGCCCTGAAAATCACAAACTCTTAGAGAGACTACTGTTTATTTTGCCTTAGCAATAACCAGGAACACCCCATTTTTCCTCCCTTTTCTGCCATTGGAGTTGTTTTCTCCCCTCTGAAAGACTGTGCACAAAGGAAATATCCGATCCGATTGACTGGCGTAAGAAGGCCATGCCTAATTTCTTCAGGGTCTTAAAAAAAAATTGAAAGCAATGCCGAGAAGAAAAGCCATATCTTGCGTACTTTCTTTTTGATCTTTTTTTTTTTTTTTTTTTTTTTTTTTTTTTTTTTTTTTTTTTTTTTTTTTTTTTTTTTTTTTTTTTTTTTTTTTTTAGCTTCTTCAATGTAGGATTGTTGAAGATCTATTGAAATTTCTCAAATGTCGCGTCATCATACCAACGTGAATAGTCGATCTCCCTACGGATAGAAAATCTGAACAATTAATCAGACTTTTGCTTTTCTCTCCACCAACTGTAAGCAGATTTAACAAAATTAGGGGGGAATTCATCAACTATTTTATATTATGCTGCTAATGGTCAAGAATTAAAAGTTAACTTGGAAGTTAAAAACAAATTTAAAATAACGAGGTTATCAAACTTTGTTATCTTCAAAGCGAAGAGTTAGCTCCTTCTTCAAGCGAACACTTTGGACTTCAAGAGTTAAGTCAGAACTTCAGTCATTTGAAAGTTAGAATGGATATGAAATGAAAGTGATGTACTGATAAATTGTTTGAAAAAACAAAGATTAGGAACATACATAAAATATACTTTTAACCGATTCCGTACTTGCTATACCACATGTATTAGAAGAAATAGAAACAAATTTTTTTTTGTCCTGACATTTGTGAGGGACTTTCAATTGCTATTCGCTATCCCCCCCCCCTCCAAAAAAATCCCATCGAATATGTCATAGAAAGACTCATGTAACTTCCTATAATCTTCCTGGAACATCGATACACAAACATACACCCAAAATATGCTTCAGAAATATAAAGCTACGTTCACTAAAAAATAAATGTATTCGCGACTGATATCATTTAACTAATGCGGCGCTAAAAGCGGTCCCGGTGGACTGATACAGTTCTACGGCAAATACACATAAGTAGAGAGCTACTTGGAGACTACTCACTGAACAGGTTCATGGAGACAGAGTCACTCGCGAGGCAGGAGTAAGACTGAAGGAACGAGGAGACCTGCTGGTGGTGGCGGGTGGGGGATATCTGTAACACCTCGCCTGCGGTAAGCACTACCATTGGGCCTCTGCAATTTGGAGCTGCAGAGGCAACTAGACTTCTCATCCCCACAACAAGAAACTACCCTTCAATGAGAACTTGACAGATGAAATCATTCAAGAGTGAGGGGCGGGGGGATTTGCAGACCTCCATAATGGAAAAAAATTCCTTTCTATATAACAGCTGGCTGGTAGAGGTTCTCATTCAAAGGTGGGTGAAATAATTGAGAAGTGGTCAGTAGTAACCTTCATACACAGTATAAACTTGGAGGTTACTAACCACTTCTTAATTTTTTCACCCACCTCTGAAAAAATTTTATTTTTAATCTTGGCTGAAGAAAAAATGTATGAATAGATATAAAAATGTCATTTTTATGAATTTTGGCCAATCAAATTATTTAAGAAAAAAGCTTAATTTGTAAAATCTTTAGAATGTGTATCATAAGGGGTTAATGACCCACTTCTACTCCCTCTGATCCAGTTAGCCTTAGCAACCTGATCCTTAATCCTCAAAACGTTTTTGTTTTAGTCATATTTGAGAAATTTACTGTTATTCAATCTAACTTCAATAAATTATGGGAAGTCAGCTTATTTTACACAACCCACGTAGTAAGATTTTTTTTTTTTATTATTCCTTTGCAGTATTTTCTTTTTTTTTTTTTGGGGGGGGGTAGGGAGGGATTACGCTAAATAAATAATAATATAAACATAAACCATAAAACATTGCTAACTTTTGCCCTATTCCACCAAAAAGCATTTAACCGTGCTAGACGAGCCACAATGGAATTAGCTTATATTAATTACACAACAAAACTATACCTTTTTTTTGTACTAATGATGAGATAATAAACCTATTATCAATTAGCATATTTTTAAGATTTTTTTTTCATTATAAACATTTTTATTCGTTACATTCTGTTAATAAAACTGTTTAATATTTAATAGCAAATAATATTTAGATATATACATAAATAAATGAAATGTCACTTCACAGGAAGATGTCAAGGCCCAAGAGGTCACTAGGCCATCTACATTTTTGTCGACAGAGAGGACTGTAAGGATTGCAGTCCGACGACAGGGATTGGGCACATGAATTAGGGTGAAATGGGAGCTTGCTGTGGAAAAGTGCGAAGCGCATGGAGATGAGGGTTTGGACTAAGAGGATATTAAAATTGTAATTGAGGCTGGAGTTGGACACATAATAGGGAGCATTCATAATTATTCTTGGGACTTTCGAGTAAAAGCATTTTATTTACTGGATGTTGGAAGGCTTAGCGGTACACCAGAGTTCATATGTATGTATGAATTGGTCATATTATGGTCAGTTTGTTTTTGATTGTGAGCTGTGAGGGCCTATTTATAAGGTTGTATAAGAGTCCGTAGCATCTGTTGAGTTCTTGTCACTTAAGTTGAATATGTTCGCTCCAGTATAGTCAAGATGGAACCCAAGGTAGCGAACTGAATCAAATAGAGTATAGGGATGTTATTGTACTTAACATTATTAGAAAAATCTTTTATCTGAAAATTTACCTATATGGATTTGGATTCATTTATTTAATTAGCCATTTGGTGATAGTCGGGTGCCTTACATTTAAGCAAATGGTTGATAATATACTTGGCCTCAGAGGGGTTACTGCATTAATAGGAAAGGACATAGATAATGATACGTACAGAGACTCCTCAACCTCTATGCTAATGGACAAATTACCAGGATGTGGAAGAGGAGCAAATTTTCAAATAAGCTAAACCTTTAAATGAGTTTAATAAGCTCTCAAAAATTGATCTAATGGCGAAAAAATGAATAAAAATTAATTTATAAATATTAATTTNAACTTTTGAAATATAAAATAATTTACATTAATTATATATATGTATATTTAGTGACTATCATTTTTGGTGTCTAGTAGGTAGGAACATAGAAAATTACCAAAATTTTTCAAAAATCTGCCATTAGAACCAACTCAATACCTTGGGCGAAATCGTGTGTGACCAGGTTTGAAAATGAGTTAAAGAAATGCTATAGTTGATACTAACAAAAGCCCAGCCGTTTAAAAAAAAAACATTTTTTTATAGGTAAATTTTTATTTATTACACTTTGTTAGTTAACATCTTGTAATTTGATGACAGAGAGATATGTAAATAAATAAACGTAAAAAAAAAAAAAATGTTTTATTTTTTATCAAACACTAGAATATTTTGAAATTTTTTTTTTAAGGTTCAAAAATTATGGAGAATGTTAATCTTCAAACATTTGTTTCAATTGTTAAGACGTAGCGTTACTTTGATGTACTGAAGATTAGTGTCGGAGAAGTGCAGAAATAACAAGGTTGAGATTCCTGAAGAGATGGCGTGACAGAGCAGGCGGCGATAACGGAATGTTCGGGGAAAACGTGGTATCGAGAAGCTACCACATGGAATTCGGTGAGGGAGAGCATTCAGAGGAATACAAGACAAAGAGATTAGTAGAATATAAACGTAAACGCAAATAGTTAGAAATAGAACAATAAAACTTTATTCAAAGGGTAATAATGTCAATTAATAATATTTGTGAATATTTATTTGGTTGTGGTTTATTATCCCACGTAAATTTTAAACAATTAATGAGAGGGAATAGAATATAAAATCTATCTGTCCCAGCCAGGACTCGAACCTAGATCTCCTGCTATCCGGGCCATATCGGCAATAACGAGAGTCGACAAATAGCTTGACAATGTCAGGTCCTTCGAGTTTAAGACGATATATTCGTCTTACTTGGGGGTTAGGCTCTCACTAGTGAGTTGGTTGAAAAGTGAATCTCTTTAGAGAATAATGGAAGAAATTTATTTTCTGTTACGAATCCTCTGGGTAAGTTGTCTGTGTAAAGAACTTATTGAGAATAATAATTATAATTCCTAAATAATTTACTTGAATCTTCTAATTTAACATGCTCATCAATTTTTATAAAAATACTCATTTAGAAATTCGGTTTAATTGTTGCCTGAATCTAGGTATAATTTTGTAGTTTAGACTTGATGCGTCGACTAATATACAAATCAAGAGTGCTGAAACCAATTCAGTCTATGTATCCTATATTTCCTTTCTGACTTCTTAAAAAGTACAAGAGGGGCGTCAGGGTAGCTCAAGGGACCCGTTTGGGTTTTGCAATCCTGACGCTGCGGGTTCAAATCCCGTCCAGGGCAAGCTTTTATCAATAAATAAAAGCTTGTCCTGAGACATGGATGTTTAGAATGGGGATGACAAACTGTAGGTAGCCCCTACCTCATGAACCTGTGTTTGAAAGGGAGGCTTACACAGACACATACACGCAAAAAAGAACAGGAATAACAAGTATGTACTTAAGTCACTTTCATCTTAGGATGCTTCTAATCCTTTTTCTAGTTATAGGATTATTTCATGTTATCTGTATGAAAGAGTAACTTGATATCACAGGAAATTCGCTTTCTCCAGTAATTCCAGTGGAAGTGCATCATTTGTCTAATTAAAAACTCTAATGAACTCTATGAGAACAAGAACACAACTTTGTTATTTTTCATAGTATATTTTGTATTATCTATTATCCACTTTAGATAATTATTCATCATAGCGATGCACATTTATTAAGTCACTAATGCATGGTTATATCACATATCTCGATTGTCACAAAAGAGAATCGATTGTTCTGTGGTCCAGTAAAATGAAAAAATAAATCTCTAGTTTTTTTATCAAGTGTGCTTCCAATCTTTTTTTTTTTTTTTTTTTTTTTTTTTTTTTTTTTTTCATTTCTACCTATCTTTTTTTTTTTAAATTTTGTTTAAAAAAATTTTTGTTTTTATTAAACGTATAACACATAGAATAAACAGTATACAATTGCAAATATTAATGTTATTTGTGGTTTTTAATCCCAGGTAAATTAAAATCAACTAATGCAAGTTCCCTTGTATCAACTATTCCCTTGCATTAATTGTTAAAAATATAGTGTTCTAACAATGGTTGGAAGTTCGTTGGCCGTCGAGTATTAAGCTTGAGAAATTAGTCAGGTTTTCAGCCAGGATCAGAAAAATAAAATACTCCAAAATTGTTGGGTGTATACAATATCTAGAGCACTGAAATAGTCTAAGCCGTTATATGTTTAAATTTTTTTTTTGTTTTTTTTATCGTAAGTATTATTATTAGATGATTTTTGTTGGAGTTCGGTCAAGGTAGATCCAAAAAAAAATACAAATTAAAAAAAAAGTGAATTTTTAAAAAATTATCTGCCGACATTTCGGCTTACATTGTAAGCCATCTTCAGGGCTATTATGAAGATGAGAGGGAACGTCCTGTTCCTAATTTAACATTTCCATGACTGGGAAATGTTAACTTAGGACTGTTAACTTTTCCCTTCTCGTCTTCATGATAGCCCTGAAGATGTTACATTGGCTGACAATGTAAGCCTAAACATCGGCAGATAATTTTTAAAAAAAATACACTTTTTTTTTTAAATGTGTATTTTTTTTGGATCTACCTTGACCGAACCCCAACAAAAATCATCTAAGCCGTTATCTTTAAACATTTGTGTGAAGATGGGGCAATAATATTGACCTTGAGGTCCCACACACAATACTGTACAATGGCTAGGTAAAATTTGAATGACATATGTACATTTATTTATATAAAAATTATTTTTTTATAAATTCAATTATGAAAATTGAAGCTGCCTTTGAAATAATACAACTTTCCTTTCATTAAAATTGATATTAAAACATAATATTACGACAATATCCAATATAAATCTTGACAGACTAATATGAAAATAAAAATGTATTAATTTATGCCACTTCCCCACAAAATTAATTACTCCTCCCCTGGCATTGTGTGGCAGCTATGTTACTAAAATGAATATTCACATATTGATAAATAGAAAATAAAGCAAAAGTTAAGCATTTTGGCAAAAAATTGAACTTGAGCACAAAATGGAATTATATATTAAGGATCTTGTGTGTTAAAATCATTGGTTAGAAACACATAATTGCATTCTGAAATTTAAGCTTCATACTTAACTAAAATCAGTTATCTGAAGTGGTATGTTACTTCTTTGTTGAATTTGGTTTCATAACATTTTTGATAAAACACTTAATAGATGAGAAATCCAGATAAATATAAATCTAGATTTAGTATACACTTTGCCGGGTCAAATATATAAATATGTGGGGTGATCAATTTAAAGAAGTAACTAATAAATTATTCATTTTCTTTTACATACCAAGATGAAGAAGAACACCAATTATTTATTAATCAAATGTTTTTTTCTTCATAAATGCATCATTTCATACCAAAACTTGATAAAAGAAGCAAGGCTCCTAATAATAACAGCCGAAGGAATCCATTAGTCTCCTAAGCTTGGCTCTATGGGTTCAAGTCGCTCCATGGGTTTAAGTCGAACTCTTGATAGATCTTGACTAAGAAATAATCCTTCGTCCTAATAATAATAGTCCTCTCAAGAAATATTGACATTTAGAATAGGTTGGCTTCCTATATATACCTCCTCTCCATGACTCTAACTCTTAAGTGGAGTCATGGAGAGTTAGGAAAACAAGAGACCATACCATATTGCAAAATGAATATTTTTATGTCATCAAATATATTAAACTCCTTGTCCAGAAATTGTTTGAAAATAGTTATCGTATTTATCTTTTTTATACAATTTATCAAATTTTTTTAATTCCATTAAAAAATATTTTTTATAAATGTTTTTTATATAACAGACTGTAATTACTTTAATTTTTACTGATTACATTATTTTTTATTATTCCAAAACTAATAAAAAATTGTGGTCTTAACAACTCCTGAAACTGAGAGAAAATAAAGTGAAGAAGATCATTTCTACCTGTAGGGAACTTTTGATAACTCACATCCAATTTTTTTTTTAACTACATAAAAATAGTCAATATACTTTTGAAACTTAAAATGTTAAAGCCTGAAGGGAAAGGTAAAATAAGATTTTCATGTAAATTATAAACCAACTAAAATAATGATCATTAAAAGTGAAACATTCATAAATGTGGAAATTTATTAAATGCAGCAAAAACTTATTATTTTCTTTAGATTTTACTGGCTAACCATTAATTAGATTTAAAAAAAAAAAAATCCTGTGAGGAACCTGGAAGTAGGTATTGTGTTGAAGAACAGTAAATATTGCACAATTAACATAATTGTGATCAAATTTCACAAAAAAGTTGGGACTTATTTTTCTTTTTTCTTCATTGTTTAATTCATTTTTTATTAATTATGTTTCCTTTAGTTAAGTTGCCTTAAGGGAAAATAATTAAATTTATAAATTAAGGTTAAATTTGAATCTTAAAATTAAGACTGGAAACCAAGGAGGTGAAAAATGTAAAAATAAATCAGCAGATAAAAAAGCAAAATACAACTATTGAACCAAATAATGTACTTAGTAAATTAGTATATACTTTTATTTATACAAAAAATACAGACACATTAAGTATTTTAAATCTCAACTCGTCCTTCTGAGTGTGTCAAATTTAAGTAACAAAACAGACAAATGTAATAATCAGAATTTATTTTCAGTTTAAGCAAATTATGAAAATGGAGATAAATACCTCCTAGTTAAAAATCATACCTAAAAAACAAAACAAAAAATAAACAAAGAAAAACGATGCCCTGTACAAACAATACAATGAGAATATAAATACCTAGCAATAGAAATAACCCAACTATACAGAAATTTACAGTATTTTTTATTATTATTATTTTTTAAGATTGAACTTTAACAATCTTTTCTTCAGTATAAATATGTTATTTATTTTCAAAACAAAATAAAGCATATTTCAACAAATTGTGGTAATATGAATAGTCATTACAATAATTCATGAAAATGTATTCCTACTTCGATAACAAAAATCAATTATTTATGGGCTTCAAAGCTAATTACACTTTACAAATATAAAATAATAACCATAATAATAATTTAAGGGGAAAAAGAATAGTCTTAGCCAAATACATTTTATAACAATTTCTTTTCAAAAATGATTATTGTACTAAATTTTAAATATAGCCCTTTCTAGTCTCAGTAGAAACCAATGAGACTGAAAAAATTTGGAAATCTTAACTTGATATCTATTAAAAGGCAGATTACTTATAGAAATATTAGCAATAATGGACCATGATATGTCCGAATAACTAATAGATAATATCTTGTGATGGGCTTGCACCATAATAGGCCTCTCACTCCTCAGGTAAATATAGCGCACCACTTTACTGTACATATCAGTACTCAACAACTCACAATATGCTTTTTTTAAAGTATTATCTGTGTAATAAAACATGTGTACACACTACTATACATAAGGCATGAATCTTTACGTGTACTTTTGTGAGTCTCTTGTCAAATTATACATAAAATAAGTAGTACGAATATATCAAAATATAATTGGAAGTATAACAAATGAAGGGCAACTTTATATGGAAATTGTAATTTTTTCTAAAAACATGACGAGGTTTGTTAAGTAACAGAAATGGCCTTTATTTTGGTATACTAAATCTAGGCCACATAATGTTTATTGTAGATTTTGTATCCAAACCAGCTTTATAACCTTCATTTCCCTTATTCAAACATCAGATTTCTGATTTTTATGCATTTTTTTATTTTTTATTTATTTTTTTTTTTGTACATTTTAACAACTTTATACAAAACAATATTTTGTCTGATAATAATATCTACATTTCTTATTAGACACATTTTATCGCATTTCCACCTCTGTCCGTTCCCACATGGACTCACTTAGGAACTGGGAAATCGGGCAAATTCTAAATTACAAAGTTCACATTATCAATAAATTACATTCTTCATTTGGTCTTTGCTTTTAAAAATCACACATGCCACAAAAATTTTAATCTAGGATTACCAATTAATAACATTAATTTAATCTCAGTCAACTGCACCCTTGAGAAAATCGGAACAATTATATAAACCCTGTTTTACAAATAGAGAAAAAATGACTCTTGAAAAATAACTTCAGAGGCACACAAGAGCTAAAATATACAGAAATATACATCTAAAAAAATTGCAAATTGCTGACATATTTGCAAATGATGCAAAATAAATAATTGATAAAAAATATCTTATTAGGTAAAACTAATACTAGAAAAGACTGACTAAAAACAGAAAAATGCAATAATCACTTTAAAAAAAATAAATAAGTTAAAATAAAACTCTTAACAAAATTATAATACATGGAATTAGCACATACTATATTTCATAGGAAGTAACCAAGACAAAATAAAGTTAATGACTGAGTTGACTAATAATACCCAATCGGATAAGTGTGATTTCAGATAATTATGAAAGAAATTTTTATGAAGACATTCAATAGTAAAAGGCAAGTGGTTCAAAGATGAGCCAAAAAGTTAAATATAATACTATCCAATGTGATCCACATTAAATGCTTTATGCCTCAAAATACTAGCATTTTATCAGGAGCCAATTAATTTTGAGCATACTGGTTTTAAAATATAGACCAGACTTTACCAGCTACTAGAATAAAGTGCTTTGAATAAATAAATAATAAGCATGAAGCAAAATAAGGAAAGAAACACAAAGGAGAAAACCTCACATTTGCCTGTTTATAATATAAATGATTGCATGTTTTTTTTTTTTAAACTTTGTCCACAACATTGAAATTACTAGGGCATTTAAATATAATTAATAATCCAAGTTGAATATAATTTAAATAAATATATTGTCTAACTATCAAACTGTTAATTTCATTCTTTGAAACCAGTTGCAGTATAAAAAATCATCAGGAAATGGTCTATATCATCTTAAAAATTAAGAATTTTTTTTTTAGCTTACATAATATTTCATGTTCTTTATTTATAAGTTTAATTGATTGTGATGCTTTCATTCTTTTTTATTATTATTGGTTTATGAATATATAAGATGTCTACAAGGAATGTAGATTTCCAAGGTGTTCAAACTTTTATATCCTAAGAGAGAATACTCCCCAATAAAAACTCAAAATTCACAATTATTTTGGCAAAATTAGGTATTTTAAGTTTTTTGGGAGAGCATTCTGCTTATTGAGTAATTAGTTATTAGCACTAATCTTCTGGTAAATCTGAAATCAACTTTCAAATGATAGTAGCTAATAAAATTAAATTAATAAAACATTGCCAGTTTTACTATGAGAAAAAAAATACAGTAATGAACAGAAAAAGAAGGAAGAGCTAAAACTTATGAAGAACAGTGTAAAAGATGTCTAAAGATGGTAATTTGCCTACTAAGACTTCAAGAAAAGTAAAATATTTTCAATGGGAGGACTATATGTTATTAAAATTACTTTTAAAAAATGTTTAATCACAAAGTGGAAAAGTAGATAAAATTTTAATAGTGCTAATGTCTATCTACTGCCATGCAAACATGCATCAATCCAGTAGTCTCTTATTTTTTGTGGTTAATTCCATAAATACAGTTAAATGAGAGTATAAGGTGGATATGTGATCAGGTGCAGCCTTTCTCAGAGGAATCCATATAAAATAATTAATTGGTCAGTAACATCATATTATAATAATATGGTGTTGTCTTGTAACTTTCTACCTGTTGGTCATGCATGGCCTTCTTAATATGCCATTGTTAATAAGTAATATGACTTTAGAGAAAAATGAGAAGAACCAAAATTAGAAAAATAATTGTTTCAATAACTGCCAAAAGTAGAATTAATAGATAGCAACATTTCATGAAATCATCTATGAGATAGCTGAATTGTTTCTATCTAAAAATCTTAAAAATAGATTTCCAAATAATGACAGTCTATATGCATAGACTAAATAAAGTAATAAATAAGTAGGCTATATCAACAGATTACAAAGTAATGTACATCTGACATAAATTTCAATGTTGTGGAAAGAGGAAAAACTGATGCGATACCAAACAATATAACTCTCACTAATTTGTTTTCAATACTTATAAATTATACACTTTCTTTAGTGTTAAAAAATAAATAATGCAAAAGAAGGATGTTGTAAAAGTGAAGATAGGAGGGGTTGCTGATGAGGTGTGGATTATGTAACTCTTGGAGGGCTGGGCTGGTGAGGTTCAGGCGGCTGGGCCGTCTGAGGGTTGAGGACAGAGTCACGAGAGTTAGACTGCGACGTGGCCTGAAGAAGAGTCACTGCCTCCCTCTCGGGGGAACACTCCACTACCCCTAGTCACTTCCCACGACCAGCCTTCTTCTTCTTTCGTTTGAAGAAGCAGCAACATCTGAAAAGTGACAGCGACCCCCTGTCGCTTTAATAACATACACCGTCAACTCTGCCTCAGATGGGTAATCTATATATAAGATCTAATATAATCTATATGGTCAAATTAATATAAGACTTACACACATACCAGTAGTTCATTTCTGAAAAAACTATGAATTGATAATAAAAAAATTTCTAAACTAAATAAGTGAACTATACCCATTTATAAGCATAATTTTTATATAAATTTTTTTAATATAAATTTCAATTAGTATCAACTCTATTTATTATATTACAGATACATGGACATATAAACACACTCATGCTTTTAGCGCACTCACATGAGTTGTGAGTTGAAATTTCTTAGAGTAAACTATAATAATAATTATTAAGAACTAGTGAATTATTTTACAAATTATTCAAATTAGGCACAGAATTATCATATTTTTAAGCAATATGGAAACAAAAAATGATAATCTGTAGAATAACTAGGGATAAGGAAGAATGGAATAAAATTATAGACAGTCTTAAAATAGAAAATTTTCAGGAGTTATATTGATAGAAGACTAAATGAAAATCTATCTATGTAGCTAGAGCTAACAGGTCATGTAAGAGAATGTTTAGCAGGGAATGAGCCTCAAACTCTAACTACTTAACTAGATGGGTGTATACTGCAATAGTCTATTCAACATAATCTTATGCTTCTTTAGTGTGGCGGGGAAAGTGCCCCAAAATGTAAACTAGAAAGCTTCAAAGACTATAATCTGCTTAGGATTCCCAAAAACCATTATAAGATGACTTGCAGCACCAACAATGGAAATTTGTCAGGCCACACACTTCATTACTTGGATACAAAGGCTCTAAATATCACTTAAGATTAAGAACACATAGAAGAAAAAAAATTGATCTTTGGTCTAGTACATTGATGGAAATTTAAGGAATGTTATGATAATTTTGAAAATCCTGGCTACAAACCCATATACCATGGACTTTCATGTTAAAATTTATGCAATCAATAAAGTCATCAACAAAAGATGGCGGGAAAAAAGCCAAAAGAACAAGAAATTTACATAGTTTCAAACTGCTAGGCATAACTAGGATATTAAGAAGTCAGTGGAGCTTAAAATTGTCTGGAGTGGATTATGCTAAATGCCATGGAAAATCCTGCAACAATGGCCTGAAGAGCTGAGAGAGACAACCAAGGCACTGAAGCAGCAGATGCATTTTACTGGGAAAAGAGTATTCCATGATAGCTTCAACACCCTTCTGCTGAGGAGAAAGAACATTCACCAAGATCTGTTTTAAACAAGGCCACAAGGACAGTAGATAACCAACTAGGATAACATATCAAAGATCAGACTCTCTAAAAAATCTGTTGAATTTCTCAACAAAGGGATCAACGACTCCCTTAACTTAACTGAATGAGTTGAGAATAATGCCATTGATTCTCAAAGGAACATTTTTTAGTTGAATGTGAAGCTCTCTCCAAAAAAGTTTACTAAAGAAGACGTTTTAGCCGTTTTAGGTAGAGAACTAAAATTGTATAATACAGTTACAAACTAAGACTGACCTCTGTTAATATCTAACAGAGCAGTATTAAAGGAATATTCATATATGGTGAGTGATAGTGGTTAGTGTCAAAAAATATTTTGTGACAGGGTCATGGGGTTATGTTAGTCATATCCTTTTTAATAGTGACTATGCCTGAATTTAGTCTTTCAGCATGAAAAAAATAAAAAAAACCCTTAATTGATCAAATTCTGGATTAGATCATAATTAAAAACCTAATTGTAACTGAGATGGCCAACAGAATTGAGAATAAGACAAGTGTTCTCATATAAGCTTTTTGTGAAAAACACATACTTTTGGTAAAAACTGAATATAATTCAATATTATACAAAACAAAACTTTGAATCTAGAATATTCTAAATTAAAAAAAAAAAACTTCTGCAAGGTAAGATTAAAATACTAACTTTCAAGCAATGGCTATATCTAATTTGTGGATGGGGGATAGAAAATGTATTTGCATTTAAATAAATGTATTTGCATATAGAAAGTAAGTCATTATTCTCCCATAACTCAGCTATTGCAAAAATAACTTTGATGATACAGATAATTTCAATTATTCAGCCTTCAATTCAGGTATGAACACACACACAAACACACACACACACACACACACGCACGCACGCACGCACGCACGCACACACGCACACACACACACACACACACACACTTTATTACTTAAGAGATGAAGTAAAATGAAATACTTAGTCTCATCGACGATTTCAATCTCAGCGGGAGCTGTAATGGGTGTATTAGATTGACCAGCAGTTGGGTCGTCATTTGCCAGCTCTCCATTCGTGGAACTCACAACCTGCAGGGTAAAAAAAAAATTAAATATTTGATAGAATTTAATTCCTAAATTTAAAAGATTTTCAAGTAATTTAGGTCCACCACATTCCTCGATTTCCTTAATAGCAATTTCTTCAATTAATCTAGTTCTCTAACTTAGTTTTCACACTATATTTTAACAATGAAATTAAATCTCTTTATCTCTGGATATGCAATAGTAACAGCATTATTCAAATATTTGCAATAAAAAAATATTTTTAACCTAAATATTAGAAGGCCAAAAAATTATTTCTTCTAAGCTTTATTAAGTTTTAAAAATATATCAAAGGTTCATTTGGTGAAAATGAAATAAAAATCGAAATAAATGGAATAAATGTCATAGTAAAACTTGTACAATCAATAAATACCACAAGAATAATCTAAAAGCACTAACTTACTAAGTATATTAATGCTTAAAAGAATATATAGATAAGAATAGCAGGTAAATTAATATAATGAATACTACATTTAGAAGAAAGTAAGTTAGTAAATTCAAAAGAATAGTTCCTTCATTCACCAAGGAAAGAACAATACTCAAAACTTTTATATCAGAAGCATATTACACTGCACAACAAAAAAATATTTTTTGAATGTTTCCTACACTAAATTAGTCTATTTCTACTAATTTTGGGGTGAAAAAAACGAAAATAACATTGAAAAATTTTTATTAGCTCTGGTTTTTGAGATATACAGCACTTAATCTTAAAGAGTAGTTATACTATACGTGAAAAGTGAAAGTACAAAAAACAATATTGTTATGTTTCTTTTAGAATATTTTAAGTACAAAATTGATAAAAAAAAACATTATTCTTAGTGTTTTGACAAATAAAAGAGGTTTGTACCACCAAATTTCAATTAAGTCAATCCGATGTATTGTAAGATCGCTGTCGTTTAGCTTGTCTTTTATAAAACACTTCTGGAGCATCCTGTACTGAGCTGTCTGTACTGAGATATTTTCACATCATGTTTTAGAAGATTCCACTGTTGTAGTCTTGACCCTAACAGCTCAGCCTTTTCCTTAGACAAGCCAAGATCTCTTATAAGGTCACTCAACTCTGCTTGACTAATTCTGTGCGGATCACTAGACCTATCGCTTACATCAAAATCAGGGTCATAGGATGTAGAAGGATGGGTTGCTTCTTGTAAACAGACTTCATCACTTTCCTCTAAAATTTCATAGTTTTGGGGTGGAGAAGGGACTGGCAAATTGTCTGAGTGTGGTACAGGCCGAAGAGCAGATGGGAGATTAGGGTATTTCACCGTTCCTCTTTTCTTCATAGATAAACCTTGCTTAATGGGAGGAGTTAAGCAGAAATAACAGTCGTCTGTATGATTGGTAGGCTCACGCCAAACCATAGGTACTGCAAAAGCCATTGCCCGCTTGTTATTTTTCAGCCACTCTCGCAATATGACGGAACAAGAATTACAACATATATGAGGAGCCCATGATTTATCTTGGTCCCCAACTTTTACACCAAAATAATGTTCATAGGCAGTCTTAATGATAGGTGACATTTTACGTTTCTGAGCCTTAAATGTTATTTCACCACATATATAGCAAAAGCTATCGACAGAATTCACACACTTTCGAGGCATTTCAGATCAGCACTTAAATTAATTTAAAAATCAACTTCACACGATAATTTCAATAGCAACCACGTGCGTACAATTGACAAACTCGCAAAGGTTATGTTTACTACTTATGAACAGCTGATGAGAGGGGTGTTATGTAAACAAACATGTGTACCAACTGTTGGTGATGAAATATTTCATTTGTTGAAAACTCAATATATATATAATAGAATGATACTATATCTTGAAAACAAGAGCTAATATATAATTTGTATGGTCATTTTCGGTTTTAACACGTGGAAATACATTAAAATCAGCCAATTTCAACCCCGAAACAAAAACTTTGTTGTTCAGTGTTATTAATAACATAGTATAGTAAAACAATTTTTTTACACTCGTAAAATATATTACAATATACATTTGAGTCTATAAATGTATAACATTTGGGTACTAATATTTGTTAGTTAGTGTAAAACAACAACTATTTCAAAGACTAGTTCAATAAAGCTTACTAAGGATTGATATAATCCAGAAATTCTAAGAAAAAATGGAATATGAAAAAGTATTTCATTATTTATTATAATTTTATAAAAAACACACACACCTTAAAGAAAATATTTAATTTATATATTATATTATTATTATAATTCTATTATATATTTAACTTAATAAGTTCCTAAGGCTAGGGATTTTTTTTTGTGTAAGATCCCAATTACACAGAGTATCCCAGGTGAGACAGTCACATTTGAAATATTTTAAAAAGGAAGTGTTCTAAGAGAAAAAGTCAGACAAGCTAAGTGAGGCAAAGAAAGCAAATAGAAGTTTTTCATATTTTTCAGAGCCCTTGAAAAAAAAATGTCAAAAGTGATATTACCTACTATAAAATCTATAGAGGACCCAAATTTTATAGCTCCATATTTGAGCCCTTAGTTGAACAGTTTCTTAACAAATGGGTATACCTATTTGTAAAGCTCTAAGAGCCCAAGAACTTTACTCCTCTGACATTTTTTCTAAAATGTTTTCTTTTTAAGATTTAAAATGTGGCTGCATCATCTGAGTCATCCTACGATGTATGTGTGTCATTTTGTTGGATTCTAAAAAATTGTAAGTTATCATATTAGTCATATATTTGTCCATAGGTATATCACACTGACTAACGAAAGTGGTACCTTATCAACAGAAATGTCTTGATCTCAATGATGATATTATCAATTTTACATTTGATCAAAACTTGAATAGAATTTCGACATGACTTATTTGTAAGGAGAAATTTGTGCATAAAAGAGATCAAATTTAGAAAGATACTTTACAAGGAAGCACGTGTCATTTAGTAATAAATATCCTGCAGGTAATGCAAGAAAGAAAGCAGTTGAGGAACTTCAGAAGAGTCAAGAGTCGTCTACTTCAATCTTTAATAACTGGATGCAATCTTCCAGCAATATTAATATGGCAAGTTTTGTTTTTAGCCAAGAGAGGGAAACCGCAGACAGATGGCGAATAAATAAATTTGTAAATTGCATCCGAAGAGCTATTTCGGGATTTTAAGAACAAAGCAGATATTCTGGAAATAATTAATAAGTTACCATAATCTTCCAAATCGATTAAACATAGAACAATAAAAAAGTTTTCAAATACAACCACCCAGCATATCGAAGATCTGAAATTGGTTTCAGCTTTATCAAACGCAGTAGTCGAGTCTTGTGACATAAATGATACATGTCTCATTCAGGCCCGAAAGAAGAACTTTCAGAATTATTGCCACTCAAATGTCAGACACCAGGAGAAGATATCGTAAATGCTACAATTGAGAGTATGGATAAACGTCATATTCTCCTCGATAAAATAGTTGTCAATTTCAACAGAGGGGGCTAAAAGTATGACCAGTGTAAGAAAATGGTTTGATGCTGTTAAAAAATAAATAAATAAAAGTATCATTCACCAAGAAGTGTTTTGTGCACAAACATTTCTGGATGAAATTTGTTAAGTTATGGAATTAGTGATTACCATTAGAAACTCCATTTTAGCTAAAGCTCTTAATCGTTGCCAATTCAAAGAATTTTTATTTGAAATGGAGAGTAAGTACACTGATCTTCTGCTTCATAACAAGGTATATTGGTTATCAAGAGGGAACATTTCAAAACATTTTACGACCCTTTTTCTGTAAGTTAAAGCATTTCTCCTTGAGAAGGGCAATCACTATCGAAAACTAACAGACGATCAGTGGATCCAAAACTTTTATTTCATGGTAGACAATACATATTTGCTTAAGTTCTCACATTTTTATACAGATAACTTTAACTTCCTTATCACAAGAAAAAACAATAGAACTAGAGGAAAATTTTTAAGTAGCTTCACTTTTCCATATTTTTGAAAACTAAATTTAAATGAAATTTGAAGAAAATTAATTTAAATTTCTATAAATAAGGTTCTCATAAATGAAGGGGAAAATACAAAATTCTAAGAATTCTGATTGACCAGTAAATTAATTATTAACAACTAGTACTATACATAGGAAACCAAATTAAATAAAACATTTTATATGCTTAAAAAACAAACATTTTAAGTTTACCAATACCTGATATATTAAGCATGTATTTTGAACTTTTCAATCTCAAATTTAAACTTAAACCACCTCAATTTAAACCAAAAGTTTGGAAAAACATGTCTGGGGAAAATTATTAGGAGTTCAGAAAAGAGCATTGAGGGGCATAAAATTTCTGAATCAGGTTTCAAGCAAGCATATTTAACGATCATGAATATTTTATCTGTTCTCCTTTGCTGTATGTATCTAAATATATATTAAAATACATAAACAAATATAAAAATATTTAAAAATCATTGAGACAACTTGTTTTTGTAAATAGCTTAACTGATTGTTAAGATTTCTGATTGGTACTTAAGAAATGTAACAGTCACTCTGCTGCTATATTCTTGCACACATCATTAAATATTAGCCCCATATGTTTTATTCTACAAAGGTTTGTACAAAAAGAAATGGTAGCGTAAATAAAAAAGTCTTAGCTCACATCGTGTAGACTGTTCTATCCCTTCATTGTCTCTACAGTTGTATGTACATTATAATTTATAATTATAAATAAATATAGAACACTTGCAACCGTGATGTGTATAATAAAGAAGAACACGAGCAAGAATAAGTGTATTGAGTACTCAAAAAAAAAAGGTATAAAGAGCATTTTAAATTTTAGGGGAGGCAGCTTACCCTTTGTCAAAGAGGAGTGAAGCGACCCTCTTCATTCCTTTTTGACGAAGAGCGAGCAATCTCCCTGAAAATTTAAAATGCTCTGTATAATTTTTACCTTTTTTTTTTGTTCCCTAAGCTCATCATTATTCCTCCTGTTCTTATTTATATCATTTTTATAATGCTCCTATTTTATAACTTTATAAATTTTCGTTTCATAATCTGTAAGTATAACTTTTACGTTTATAATAGTTTCTATTTTTTTTTTTTTAACCCTCGAGAAGGTCTAAAATTCAGGTAAAAACAGAAATTTTTTGGTTAATAATTACTGTTTTCATTTAAAATTCATTGATGAAATCTTGAAAATTTTTTCTACTATGAGAGCTTCAGTTAAATGCATTCACTTCACTCATCAGGAGAAAGAGAAAAAAGTGGGTTGCTGAGGAGAAAAGTGACAATTCTTCCAAGTTAATTATGATAATAATCAAGCATTCCAATGAATTACCATAAATTCCTTTTCAGGCAATTAATGAGAAGGAATAGAACAAAAAAAATCTATCTGTCCCAGCCAGGAATCGAACCTGGTTCTCCTGCTATTCAGGCCGGCGTGCTTAACCATTGCACCATCAGGATGAGCTAGATATCTTATTAAATTCCCACTACAATAGCGAGAGTAAATGTAGTAAATGACGAGAGTCGACAAATAGCTTGACAATGTCAGCTCCTTCGAGTTTAAGACGATGTTCTCGTCTTTCTCGTGGGTTAGGCTCTCGCTATTGTAGTGGAAATTTAATAAGATATCTAGCTCGTCCTGATGGTGCAATGGTTAAGCACGCCGGCCCGGATAGCAGGAGATCCAGGTTTGATTCCTGGCTGGGACAAATAGATTTTTTTGTTCTATTCCCTCTCATTAGTTGTTTAAAATTTAGGTGGGATAATAAACCACAACCAAATAAATATTTATTCCTTTTTAGGTAATTTTTTTCATAGAGGGGAGTTAATTAGGCCATAAGGATCTCTGACTCGTTAAAGCAGAGCAGATGAGCCTAGTGGCATGGCATGGATATTTCACAGCACAGGCAATGAAATCCTGAAAAACTCCAGTACTGTTATTTTTCGTAAACAGTACAATAAGGTTATTGCCTAGACTATTAGAAAGAGGGAGTTCACTACAATACACAGTGTAATATAAAATAAAACAATAATCAGGAGTTCTACACGCTTAGAGGTTCATGGCAATAAACCTTACAGGAAAAAAACAGCTTTGATTTAAAAATTATTTTAAATTTTAACAATGTAAGCACAAGGCAACTGCCCTTTAAATCATTATATTATAATAACTTCATAGACCTAAATACCAGCCCCCAGACTCATATCATCCTCTCAATACCCCCCCCCCCCTCTTCTCTCATTAAAGGGTCCACTGGTTTGTATTGCTCCTTCCTTACTCTGCTGAAATGAGTCAAAGAATGAGTTGTAGTTTCTGAGGACTAAGGCTTTGAAAATTAGTTTATTCTTCTTTGACAGCAGTATAGTAAATGAGCTCTTAACCCATGAAATAAATAACAAGACACAACGCGAAAGATTCATCTCATCAACCAGAAATAATAATGAAAAAATAGAATAAAAAATAAGGTAGAAGACAAGTGAGAAAGCTAGATAAAACAAGAGAATACCTGTACAGAGCCGTGCCTGTCACCAGGGGTAAGGACGTTGTGGCTCTGCTGTTTGGAGACATCGGGCCATGCAGGAACTCCTTTCACACCACCCTGCGATTTCCAACACTCAATAATCTGAATACACTCTTCACTCTACTTCTGTTACTATTAAACATGCTTTCTACTCACACCATGATGACACAAATGCTTAAGATATTTATTTTTATCACATATACAATTAGTAAAAGCAATAGAAACACCAAGAAAGAAAAAAAAAAGGGAAAAAATTAAAATATCTATTTTTGGTTAAAAAAAAAAAAAAAGAAAGGGGAACTAACATA
>KZ807145.1:467645-478867 GCA_000696205.2 Oncopeltus fasciatus
TATTATATATATATATATATATATATATATATATATATACACACATACATAGTTTTTTTTTTTTAAAGCCCTTAAGCTTTGCTCATAAAAAATCTACAGCAAGCACCTTCTAACCTCATTGTTTTTTCCTGCTTAAAGAAAGGTAAGAAAGGTACAACACCTGTGCAAAAGGAGTAGTATAATCAAGAGGATTTTACCAGTTTCATTTAAGATGAGAGCCATGGAGCATAAAAGAAAGTCACTTTTTAAATCCTTGATATTACATTCTTGAATATTTTCCTCAGTATGTGTTATTTATTTAGATATGAAATTATATTTTGTATTTTGTATGTTTTAAAACTGTTGCAGAACACTTACAATAAAAAATACATTGATGATTTATTAATTTGATCTACCTCTAAAACCCTCTCCCCAATAGAAGATTTTTGTCAATGAACTCATCCAAAATTTGGAAAAAAAAATTAAAAAGAATCTTTCAAAAACTGTAACCAAAGTGAAACTAGATTTCCGTACAGAAAATGGGCTGTAAATCTTATTTTATACTGCTAGCTATTTGACATTTCAGACTTAACTATTATTGTGTATTAACTAAACTGAATAGAATTTAATAATTCAAAATACAAAAACAATTTTTGCTAATTTTCTTTTAATTTAATGAAATTTAATTTCTCATCTACTCTAATTAAATGAAAAAAAAAAAAAATGAAAAATAAATAACAGCAGCTGAAAATGGAGCAGAGAGAAAGCCAAAGACCAATTAAATGAATTTGACATCTTTAGCATAGAAAAAAAAAAGATTGTGCAATAAGGAAAAAATCAAAAAACCATATTTTAAACTAAGCTTATATGGCATACACAGCTCTCTAGCAATAGCACTATTTTTAATTGCACACACACACACACACACACACACACACACACAAACAAAAAAAAAAAAAAGTCAAACTCTTATAATTAAGAATCATAACCAATTTGGCATCTTCTACAGAGAAAAAAAGATAATATGCCATTTTTTAAGTATAAATCATTATCAATACTGCAAATTTATCCAGTATCTGCTGGTGGCAGAACTAGAAGTCCTCATTGAAATGTGAGCTTTTATTAAACTCACAACTCAGGGAAAATCCTGTACTTGGACTTTTTTTTCATATTAAAGAAAAAGTTTTATTCAGATAAAGTTTGTTTTATTTAATTTTTTCAAATAAAGAACTTTGGTTTCATGGCCTTTTTTTGGTCTTATTTTTATCAGTTATACCTCACTGAATTAGATATAGGTTATCAAGTGAAATTGAAACGTTAAATTCAGCTGATTGAATAGTTTTATTATTTTTAAAGACATCTCTTAATTATCAGCAGCATACAATTACAATTATTTAAGGGTTGAGAGTTACCTAAAATTCAAATAAAAATTTTTTCTCAGGTTTGCAGTCACAATTATATTTAAAGCAAACTTAAGACAGGATATTCACCAATCGATGAAACTATAATTCAAAATGGTTTTTTTTTTTCCTAACCATTAAATACAGCCGTTTACAAGTATCTAACTAAACCTGAATCCTAGTAATTAATAAAACTTAATAGATTATAGTATGATACGGAAAGTTATTCCACAGAATTTTTATTTAATAATAAACTGCCTATAAATGATTAGTGAAAAATGTTTATCAGAGCAAAACAGAGTCAAGAGAATTCAGCAATTAAAATAATCTATAATTTGCATGAAATACCAAATGACTTCAATCCCGAGGAATCCCCAGTTCTCATACTACCTGCCCGAGAGATCTTAGTATTATTATCAATTTATAATTTTTGAATGAATATGTGAAGTTGTCTCTCAAAACAAAAGGTGTTCCACACATAGAGATGGGTATGGATAGTCAACATAAAAAAATAAAATAAAAGTAATAAAATAAAAATATGAGCAAATCATAACAATTAACAAAATAAATTTAATGCTTAAATATTTTTCAACAAATATTTTTCTTTTAGTAGAGAAAATTTTAAGAATGTAAATAAAAACATTAAATAATGTATAAATAATATTAAATCATATAAAGCAGGTTTAATGAAACTTGCTGAATTGCCTTAACCTCTAAAACAATAAATAGTAAAAATAAAGAATACATATCGACAAAAGCAACTACTTAGCTGCAATTTCTACTTTCCTTATTTATAACGTGCACTTATTAGTTTTTAAGAATTGGAAGAAACATCAATAAATAGCAGAAGAGCAAACAGCCATTTAAAAATGATGAGTTAACACGAGAATACATACCAATCAGAGGATCAAAGATGTTTATTAAATTTGTATCTGGCTGAATATAGAGAGACTTGGGATGTAAAATTACTTAAAAATTGGTAAGCATGCAAAATCATAAAATAAAAATACATTGCATGTAGTTAAACTCAAATATATTAGTAACACCAAACAATATACAAAAAAAAAAAAAAAAAAAACACTGAAAAAAATCATAAACAATACAAAAAAATTAGACCTGAACAAAAAGGTAGTGTATTGCATTGATGAAGATGTCCTCAGCAACAAATTAACAATTAAGTAAATTCCACATTGCAAGAAAAAATAGAGCCTAATAAAACTTTCCAAGGATAATATAAAATATACCGATAAAAAACTTTAATGAACAATTTTAATTGAGTAGACATGGTTGATGGTTAGTTGGCCGTCTCGAATATCATGTGAGAATGGTCGGGGTTTCGGCCAGAGCACCCCGTTGATTATGTTGAGTAGACATGGTTGATGGTTAGTTGGCCGTCTCGAATATCATGTGAGAATGGTCGGGGTTTCGGCCAGGAAGAAAAAAATATACACCAAAATTTGGAGTAATATTTTTAACTCGTCGGCCCTCTCCCAACATGCTATTAGCACCAATCACCCACCGGCTTTCAATGAAGCTACCATTCTGGCCTCTGAGCCATTCCTCAAAAAAAGGCTGATTTCTGTATGTGTGTACATTAATCTTAATCCTACCTCTATCAACGATAGGCAGGACAAAGACAACATTTCGTCAGCGTACTGTAATATTTTTCCTATAATACAACGAAAAAATACTCTGAAACTCCCCCATTGTCGGCCTCTTTCTTTTTCCCTTTGAAGGGATTACCTGGTTAATTCCTTTCACCCCGCCCATAAAATTCTCGTTCTTTGAATTTTACCGACTTACCCCACTCCTCCCTGTGACTGTGGTTTCACTTTTCAGTTGTTTTCTGCAGTTTACAATGTGAACAACTACCCTGGGGAGATTTCTCCACTCAACACCATTGGTACATATCATTTTGTAATATGTTTTATTCCTAACCATAGTTAATATTCTTACATATCCTTTTTTTCTTGTTGTACAGATATTTCAATTTTTATGCATTACTGATATTTGTGTGTATTGTCTTTTTAGCCCTGATGATGGCTTACTAGCTAAGCCGAAACGTTGGCATAAATAAAAATATTACTCCAAATTTTGGTGTATATTTTTTTCTTCCTGGCCGAAACCCCGACCATTCTCACATGAACAATTTTAAGTTTTTTAAAATTAATAGCCCTCAGAAAAATACAAAATTAACAATTTATTTTAAAGTTATTAAAGCACAAGAACGTGATGAAGATTATTCAAGAACAAAATATAAGTGGATACTGTTCCTAACAATTGCACAATATTTGAGAATTGTACATATCAAAACTCAGTATAAGGGAAACCATTAGACAAGTCGAACACACTCACAAACATTATCAAATGTGCTCTGGAACTGTCTAAAGTAATTATTTTTTAGCGTTATTTAGTTGATTGTCGAGCTTTATGAGGAGGGGTTAGTCAGAGGTTCGTCCTTGGGAACTGAAGAATTAAAAACTGATTTGTAAATAAAACAGTATACATATATATATNTATATATATATATATAGTATATTGTCTGTGTTTTGCTCTATGATACACATTTCTTAAAATGAATGAAACAAATTAGATTGAATTTTTTATTGTGCATCATTGGATGAGTTCAATGAATATAAGGTAAGCAGTGAAGATCTTTTAAATATTTTAAACAAATATTAAGTATTTAATTAAAGCAGTTTAAGGGGCCCTCACTCTTTTTAAAAAGTAGGGAAACAATATTCAGTAGTTGAGCTTTCTTTTGCAAGTCTTTTGAAAAATGTAATATTTACTTTAATTAGGCAAGGAGATACATGGTTTACAGAAAGAACAAATTAGAAAATTGTAGCTATCTTTCTTTTAGTGAAATAATTAAAACAAAATAAAAAGTATAGATCATAATACATATAAAATTCTCTATTGAAAATATCGATGGGGTACAGTCAAAATAATGCTGGGGAAAGAAAAAACTTTTTTTTTCCTTCAAAATTTGTTTTTTTTATTATTTGCCGATATTTTCTTTAATGAAACTGATCCATCATTAAGTTTGTCACACGGACTGTTTGATGTACACAGCTCATACCTATGTGAGAAACTTGACATTTGTGGTTGTTTAGGACTTTTAAATAATCCTTAACTAATTTTCTTTAGTATAACTTGTATAGGCAGATGCATAGAAGATTAACATATTGTCAGAATATTCCAAAAAATAAAATAAAAACACTAGAACAATGGAAAGATTACAACTATCTTTAGAAATTGTTTTACGTAACAAATTTTAATTTGGTTGGAAACCAACTGCGGAGTATACACTATACATATCCATAAGCTTTGTTAGCAGCTAAAATCTTGAAGATGCTGATACATCACTTCTCTTGGAAGTTCACTCATCAAAGTGAACTTCCAAGAGAAAATGTAACTTTATAGCTAAAAAAAGCTACACATTAGCAGTCAATATCATACTACAATTAGGCTTCTTCACCACCAAAGCCATTAATGAGTTATTGGTCAAAAGCAAAATAAAAATCCTTAGAAAGAAAAAAAAGGTAAAGAACAAACTCTTTAGATGACTTTTTATCTTTTCTAATGTAATCTAAAATTATTAATTATTAACACACATTTTTTTAAGGACTATGTAGCTAATAAAACTTAAGCATTCTGTTTCTCTGACTCTAAAAACTAAAAAAAAAAAAAATGTATTTCTTTAAAAATGTAAATATCTTTTAGGCACAAAAATATTTTATAGGTTAAGAAAAATATTTATTATGCATTAATTTAATTTTACAATAGTCAAAGTTTGAACATATATCCATATCACAGCAAATATATGTTTATACAAGTAAGTCTGTGAATTTGTATAGATTTATGGATGTTCTGCATTCACATAAACAATAAAAAAATTATTAAAGTTTCCAAAGGAAATTGAAATTATAATTTTTAGATTTTTTTAAAAAACTTTTATTTATTTATTACATTCTGATAAATAAAAACATTTTGTAATTTGATTATAATGAAAAATAAAAATGAAATTCAATGACAATCACATGAGGAGAGAAGGTGANAAAAACCTTTTGCAAGCATAGCCAGTTTCCATTCTAACGATAGTGCTTCCATTTTTCAGGCTCTCCCCTCCCCCCCCACAAAAAAAAAAGTCTAAAAATATGTAAAAATTAGTAAGAATTCCCATAAGAAAATGTCATAGTTAGTAAGTTTCTATCTCCTCATAAAATAATTTATGTTTCACAATGGCGTACCGTACGAGACAATACTGTGATCAGAATTGGCAGTTCAAAGAATATATAATTGAAGAACCTATTCGAATGATTGTGATGATTAAGAAAACCCAAAGTAGTTCAAACAATTAATGAGAGGGAATAGAATAGAAAAATCTATCTGTCCCAGCCAGGACTCGAACCTGGATCTCCTGCTTGCCGGGCTAGAATGTTTCCATTACCCAACCGGGACGAGCTAGACAACCCACGAGAAAGAGGAATACATCGTCTTTTGTTCGAAGGTGGTTGTGGTTTATTATCCCACGTAAATTTTAAACAATTAATGAGAGGTTATTATTCCCTTTCATTAATTGTTTAAAATTTACGTGGGATAATAAACCACAAGCAAATTAATATTTATTCATAAATATTTCTTCTTGACTTGGTATGTAGTCAAGTTTCTTCTAGCCAAAATTTTCGCACATCATGTGATTCTCCATTCTCCATTCTCCATTCACATTCTCTTTTCAGCCCTGAAGAAGCCATCACATGATGTGCGAAAGCTCGGCAAATAACAACAATTTGACTCGGTCCAACTCGGAAGATGAAATGGTAAATACAGGTAATTTTCATATTAAATTAATGAAATTAGTACTGCTCTTATTTGAATTCAATATTCAAGTTATTATTACGTAAAAGATATAAAGTTTTAAGTACAGAAACCCTTGTTTTTGTTTTTTTCTTGGCATATGAAATATGACATAGAAGTGCTATAGTAAAGCAAGGTGTGTTTAGAGCATTACATCGAATATTAGGAAACAAGAGCAACTTAGAAACCAAGAAGCTTGGTTACTCAGCCATATTCGAATATAATAACAATATAATGTATAGAAACTAGACCTATAATAAAGCACTCCCTGCATAGGCTCCATATTACGGAGATGAACTTCAGAGGAGAGTATAGTAGTAGAAGAGATGTGTGGGAAAGGCTGGGGAGATTTGTGCGAGGATACTGAGGACTGGGCGAACTGGGCTTGGTGGAAGAGAGCACTGCAAGAGGAAAGGGAAACCGGAAACAACCCTGAAGTAACTCACCGTAAATGATTAAATATTGTTCTCATTATTAATAAATTTTTATGTAAGAGGCACATATCCTCCGTCTAAGTCTCTCTCTTAAAACAAATGAATATCACTTCTGATCAGCTGAACTGCCATAAGGATCTATGTCCATAGGTTACCAACTTGTATATTCCTCCCCAAGGCTAATCCTAAATAAGTGTTGTGACCTCTTTTCACCCCTTTCTGCTGCCCCATGTCTTATCTCAAATAAAACTCTTTTCAGCTTTTGTTTTGATAGGTTTGTTTTTTTCTAAATTTGAGAACCAATTTACATAATGATGCAGTTTACCTTAAAAAAAAAAACAATAACTTTAAAGTGGGATTAAAATTTTTTTTATAAATTTATTATATTTCACTTGTAAGAAAGTAAAATAATGAATATGTTTTATTCACAGTGAAACTATTTAAAAAAAATGAGACTACATTTAATGGAGAGTTGCAGTCAACACCTAATAGAATAATTTAATTCTTCTACAAAAATAAAGCATTTTAACTACTGAGGATTGTTTGTGACCTTTACATATTTAAACTACTGAAACTTTTCCACAAATGTTTATAATTACTCTGACCTCAGTCATTAGCATTCTGTCATCATTCGAAAAAAAAAGACCATCTTCATCATCCGAGAAATCATCAAACTAGGTGCATGGAAAGGAAGAAAGAACTAAATAAAATATATGTAAAATGTCTCTAAAAGTATAAAAATTATAGAAGACCCAGATAACAGCAAAAACAAAAAAAATAAAAAAATAAAATAAAATAAAGGTTTTACTTTCCAATAAATTTGTTGATGAAAATATGAAAAATAAAAACAAATAGAAAATATAAGTTACCTTTCCATGTATGTGGCGATCTCTATTTGGGGATGTCACTATCTCATGCCCTGTTGGTATTGAGCCCACAGGAGTTGACTGAAATGAAATAGATAAACAAAAATTAAAAAATTACAATTATAGTAAAACAAATAATTTTCTTATAAAATTCTATAATATACTTCAAATGGAGAGTCAATTATTGTTGTTACCTTGACCAATCACAAACAAAAAACATCTACTATATTATAGTATTTATGGTTAAGTGGATTGCAGTAAATAAACAAAATAACTTCAAATAAATAAATGATTTTCATACAAACAGAAAAGAATTCTACATATCAGAAGTATAAAGACATTAAGCTTCTTCTTTAAGGCCTGACTGTTGAAAAGGTATTTTCCAGGCTTTCGCACATCCTGCATACATTTTTTCAACCCGATCAAGCCTAGAAGAAGAATCATTGAACTTTTCTGGAGACTGAGGGAACCTACAAAATCAATATTTAGACCCAGTGAGTCCTGCAACTACTGCATAACCTCTCATAATCAACCTACCCTTCCACCTTCGAAATTTGTCAATATTCTTGGCAAAAATCTGGCAGCCATCTTGTTTAGATAACTATTCTGTAGTACAGCACTCTTCATGAGAACTTCATATTTCCTATAAGACTAATAGAAGTATAGGCCTAATTTGATATGGAGAAATTATATTTGGTTCCGTTTAGATTTGTTGAGGCGGATTCCCTAATTTGTACAAAAACAATGTCAAATACCACTTTTACACAGAATTATGAATAAGAGCTTACAAAACAATTCTTGTTTTAGTAGAAAATTAATATATCACTCCTTATTAACCAATACTTCTCCCGGGTTCAACCGTGTCTTGGAGTTTTTAGGTGCCAAGCTTTCCCACTTTATTTCAGAGGACACCAGTTAGGGGAGCTCCTATTGGCACCAGAAACATGACTAGTTGTTCCAGAGAGTTGACGTCAGAAGCCCACGCCCATTGGGAAGCAGCAGCCAATAGGAAAGCAGGGGACTCCCCAGGGAAAATTAATAGCCAATGGGAAGGCAGGCTGAGATCGAGGTCTGAACGAAGAGGGGTATATAAGGCCCCTGCACCTAGCGACGCACTCATCCTCCATTCAGCCCAGAAGAAGTCATCACTTGATGTGCGAAAGCTTGGCACCTAAAAACTCCAAGACACGGTTGAACCCGGAAGAAGTATTGGTAAATAAGTCTGAGGATCGTGGAAGCCTACGTGAACATATCACCCCTTCATTAACAGTTAGTTCATTATATTTTCTTGTAAGGAACATAGCTAATTATTAAAATACCATTCAAAAGAATCACTCACTGATGTAAATTTGATAAAAATATTTTGGTTAAATGTTTAGATATTATTATATCTAAATATTATTATATATCATCAATTTAATTAGTTTCCTTCACAATCTCCTTATAACAAAAATTATGCCTTAAAAAATCTATACAAAACATAAATTCTCTTGAAATTTATTATTTTACACAAAATCCAAATCCAATATAATTTCCATACACAAACAAAATAATAAAAATAGAAATGCAAGGGAATAGAATAAAAAACTTACTACTTCAGCCGGGACTCGAACCCGGGTCTCCTGATTTCAGGACAAGTATGCTGACCTCTTCACCACCAAGATTTGTATTTCTTGTATAGCCTTGGTGGTGACGAGGTCAGCATACTTGCCCTGAAAGCAGGAGACCCGGCTTTGAGTCCCGGCTGAGGTAGTAAGATTTTTTAAAATTCTATTCCCTTGCATTTCTTGCATAAAATTAACTTGGACTAAATACCACAACTGAAATCAGTATTTAAAAAAATAGAGAGAACTAAAATTAAAAAACTGACCGTTAAATAATGAAACAATACTACTTTGGGTATTGTCTTAAGTTCTTAAGTTAAAAAAGATCTTAAATAAACAAAACTTTATTTCTCAGACATAAGTTAATATTTTGGATGTTGAACATCATCATCATCATTGTCTAGCTATTTGTCGACTCTCGTCATTTACTTTTATAATTTTTCTTTATAAATATTAATTTGGTTGTGGTTTATTATCCCACATAAATCTTAAACAGTTAATGAGAGGGAATAGAATGAAAAATCTATCTGTCTCAGCCAGGACTCGAACCTGGATCTCCTGCTTGCCGGGCCTGAATGTTACGGAATGTGAACCTGTAGATCCAGATTTGAGTCCTGGCTAGGACAGATAGATTTTTTCTATTCTATTCTATTCCCTCCCATTAATTGTTTAAAATTTAAGTGGGATAATAAACCACAAGCAAATTAATATTTATAAAATATTTGTTACTTTATAGTTAAGTATTAAAAACTAAATATTAATATTTGNTATATAAAAAAAAGGTATTTATTCATTAAAAATATAATTAATTGTTGTTGAATAAATAATACAATTCAAATCACATTTGGAGAAAAGTTTTTATTTTTAGCTTGAATTTCAAAAACTTTTCTTAAGAAAAAAAAAATGCAATTATTTAGATAATATTCATACAATTACAAAACTTGGCACTGGATTACTTTGATGTTCTATTGACTGTTAGAAAAAACAATTAAAAAAAAAGGGATCAGCTTGCTTCAAACCAATCTCGTGTTTAGATTTTTGGTTTCAACACAATAAAACTATTTTTTTCTTTGAGATAGTCTGATTTTTTATAAAGAATTAACCATCAAATCTAGTCTAACAAATGTGTGCAAACGACACATTTTTCTCAATTTAGGGGTTGACAGGTGAAAATTTAATCCTTGACCTACTCAAAGTCTTTCTAAACTACTTATGGCATCAAAAATTTGATTTTAACAAGTAATCACTCCCAAAGGACCACTGATTAAATAGAAGTATATTGGTAGCACATTTTATAAAATAAACAGGAAATTTCATAACATGTATGTCATTGCTCCATTAAACTGTTATTGTGCCATGTTACACTATTTCACAGAATAGAGGTTTTAACTCTCTAAACCCTATTTGTAAAGCCCAGCGAGATAATACACATTATAGAGCATTATCACATTTAGAAAAAATTGCTTGCATTACTGATTTTAAAATTTAAAGATTAAATTTTAATGATTACTAATTTAATAAGAAAAATTGAAGCCATATACATGAAAGTTTTATTATACGCAAAGGAGAGAGGGGGAAAAAAGAAAAAATTTCTTATTAAGTTTTCAAACAGGCTACTAAACTATAATAAATCAACTGACATTGTATTTGCAAATTGATCACATATATTGATTAAATTGAAATCTGTTTTAATTGAAAATATTTCCTTTTAAGTTTTTCTCTTAACTATTTGTAAATAATTATTTTATTTTTATTAAGAAATTTAAATTTGTAATTAAAAGTATAATAATACTAATTAATACTATAGTAAAAAAAATCAAAGGGTAATAATGTAATTTAATCAATATTTACAAATACAAGACCTTTTTTTATTTTTAAATTTTGGTTAAAAATTGAAGTTTTAATCACAAATCAATTCACAAAGCATAAAATTCTAAATCTCATTTCAGAGGAGACTGTAATCCTGGGCAAAGAAAGTACTGCATCCAATATTTCTTATTAAATTGAAGTTGCATGTTTTAATTTGGGCAATATTTCAATAAATTTTTTATGAAAGGCTTAGAACTTGACCCTCTGCAA
>KZ807145.1:487790-527425 GCA_000696205.2 Oncopeltus fasciatus
TATATATATTTATACATATTAGGTGGGTGAGAGGTTATGGAGAAAAGAAAGGATGTAGTGTTTATGTTTATATTTCAATTCATTTTATATTTAGCGAAAAACAGTAACAGGTACTTATGACATTGCTGATTCCCCGATAGTTTATGATTGATAATATTTTTATCATTAGCAAGAAATATATGAAAGAAAAAATTAAACAGTTTCCAAATGAGGATCCATTTAACATTTTTACAGTATTATTACAATTATTGCAGTAGATTAGAAAAATAAATTATAACTGCATACAATACCATACCACAGAATTTGGAAAAATAAAAACAAACTACGCAATGGCATAGTTCCTTCACTGTCTCTCAGCACACCTGATCTCTTATATATTGTTCACCTTTCTCTTCCTCTTCTCACTATCATTGGACTAATAAACCTTACTTAGCTACACCTTCATGGTTTGGCAATCAATAGCCCTGAAGATAACTAGCAACGAAAGCCGAAAAATTAATTTAAATAAAAAATAAAAAATACACAAATTCTCCTTTTATAATCAGAATTTATTCTTAAAACCTTCTACTACCAAAGGGCTCCAACTAAACATTTTTTCTGCAGCAATTAATGAAAATGTGTACAATTCTACTTTTCTCCTTCACAAAATGATCTAATTCTCACTCCTTCCTGTCTATCTCAAACCTTTCTGAAAAAATTAAAAAAATCCCTCAATAAAACTTCTTTTGGATTTTGCTTTTTCCCCCAAGAATAAATTTTTTATTATCTGTACATTAAAAAGACCTCATTATCTTTCTACAGAACCAATGTCATAAAAATACACTTTTTTATTAAAATCTCTTAAATTCTTTCTACTGAGCCATACAAAAACAAATACCTACTACCTGAAAACAGTTAATGACAGAACTGACAGAGAACATATTTTTTAGACTTATTTTAATAGATAAAAAACTTAGAAAAATTGTTCGGCCCTGCCATAAAATCCTTTAACTGTTCCTGTGATTTTAGGTTTTTTATCCTTCATAATTTTATGAGCATTTCCCCTTTTTCCAAGTGACATGTTCCTTCTCGCCTCCATGATAGCCCTGAAGATGGCTTAAAATGTAATAACTGCAGAAACGTTGGCAGATAATAAGAAATTTTTTAACTTAATTTAATTTAATTTTTTTTTTTTTTTTTTTAATCAACCTTGAACAAACCCTAAAAAATTTTCTACTAATTTCTTCTTATTATTCTTCTGGTTTACTTGTATTCAGTAGGACTTCACATTTTCCATTATTATGCCTAAGTTTTGCAGATTTCTCCATTTTGATAACAACTACCCACTTGTCAGAATCTTAGGTAGGGGTGGTAAATTTAAATATGAATATATCAAATTATATTATTACACATATGTGTGTGAATGTGTGTCTCTCTCTCTCTCTCTCTCTCTCTCTCTCTCTCTCTCTCTCTCTCTCTCTCTCTATTNGATTATATATATATATATATGTATGTATGTAGGTATGTATGTATACACATACACATAATTTAAAGGATTATTTTTATGTGACTGCGACAAAAGTGTTATCATCAGAACACAGAAGACAGCCAATGACAGTGGATTCCTATATGAAAACATATATATCCATTTACATATTTTCTTAACAATTTTTATATTTTTAATCACTTTCTGTTATACTTCTTAAATCTATAAAATAAGACATTGCACTACTGTTAATAACTATAATGATGGCTTACAATATAAGTAGAAACATTGAGGAATAATTTTTAAAAATACACTTTTTGAAGAAAATTGTATTAAAAAAATATATATATTTTGATCTATCCCCAACTATTTCTTTGATTGGATGAATAAGAATAGGGTCAGACCACTGTATACTAAATTGATTTGAAAACGAGATTCATAAATCTCGTTTATAACAACCCAGGAAGAAGAAATATCCAAGAGCCATACTTCTAAGTATTCCTTGAGACATATTGGTAGCATTTAACTTAACCCAATTCTTTTCTTAAATAACTTCTTCTGACTGCCCCATTGTTATTTCTTAATAATGGGTCTAATTTTAACATATTTGATATAATATGAATCAGCATTACTAATTTCTTTAAAAGCTTTTTATGTAAAAATTGTATGAACATTAGAAAATTAATTTTCACCTGTTATATTTTAATAATTTTCTCTGTAACTGAAACAAATAAATTCAAATGGAGAATTTCTTTTGACCGCAGATATTATTATTAGATGATTTTGTTAGGGTTCGGTCAAGGAAGATCCAAAAAATACAAATTTTAAAAATGCGGTTTTATAAAATTATCAGTCAATGTTTTGGCTTACATTGTAAGCCATCTTCTGTGCCATCATCTGTAAGTTATCATGAAGGCGAGAGGGAATGACAATGAAAATGGGATCTTGGTGACACGACGTCCCCTCTCGCCTTCATGATAGCCCTGAAGATGACTTACAATTAAAACCGAAACGTTGGCAGATAATTTAAAAAATACACATTTTTAAATATGTATTTTTCGGATCTACCTTGACAGAATCCCAACAAAAAACAACTAATAATGAAATAAATTTGATATCAAATTATTAGTGAGAAATTAATCTGGGTTTCGGCCAGGATGAGAAAAATAAAATAGTCCAATATTATTGGGCAATTATTTCATTTTATTATTGCTAACATTTTGACTTAACTTGTAGGTCATTAACAGGGCTGAAATACAATACAAAAATTGCTTTTTATTGTTGGTAAGGATTATTTTGTTAACATATATTTTAATACAATCTCTCTAGAATTATGTAAACAAAAAATAAATACACTTAAAATTCTAATACTATTTGAATAAAATATAACTGCAGAGGTTGAATATGTATATCACATTACACTTCTAAAAATTGAATTGATATTGAAGAATGGAATGAACAAACAGAGATATGGAATATCATAGCATACCACATCTCTGTTTGCTCATCCCAATCTATAATTTTTAGAAAAGTAATAGAGTGTATTGTATATCAGCCCTGATAATAACGGCTTATAAGTTAAGTCAAAACATTGGCAATAATAGAATAAAATAATTACCCAATAATTTTGGAGTATTTCATATTCTCATCCTGGCCGAAACCCTGATTAATGTCTCACACATAAACTCGATGATCAACCATATCAAATTATAATTTTAGATCTCCCTCTAAACCCTATCTCTCATGTGTTTTAAATAAAAAATGAATTCTTTTTAGGGTTTGCAATGATAAGCCTAAATATCTGAATCTTTGGTATATTTTTATTTTTAAATGAAGCCCCAAATTCCAAATTAATAAGTTTTTTTTAATTTTATAATTGGATAATATAAATAATAGAAAACTACAGTTTACACTTATTTTTATTCTATACATTTTACTGCAATGCTAAAACCAACCAAGACATTAAGATTCCTCTAGTCCCCCCCCTCCTCTCTCTCGACTGATTTCAGCCATAAACGTCCAATCTAACTGTTCAGAAAAAAGAGCTTAAATACCAAATTTATATTCATTATTTTAAAAATTGTGGATGCTAGAGCAAACACAGACAAATATGTATAAAATAAAAAAATTTCAGACCATATTTTTAGCTTTCCGTTGTAAGATGAAATTTTGAAATTCATTTATTCAGATAAAATTAAGATGAATGATTAAAATTAATCAAAAGTCACATCATAATACTGACCTAAATAGCTTAATTTTCCTATGGGAAATCTGTGTGAAAAGAATGTGTAAAGCTCTCTCAATATGAAACCTATAAAGCTATAAGAGGAGACGACAGTGAAGGAATAAAAATAGGTATGAGCTCTAATTAATGCTCAATTTTCTAATACTGGGTCAAAACTTTTACTTAAAAGTAAGATACTGATGTGTAAAATCTTAAAAAATCCAACTATTAGAGTTCTTAAAAATTATATATTTTCTTAAGAAATTATTTTGTTTTTTTCTTTCACATTTTTAACGTATGAATGGAAAGCCATGAAGTACCTATCTCATTAAGTGAAGTAATTATAAAATACAAAACCTCATACATTACTCAGTATTTTAGTATCATATGAGGACTCATGTACTAGAAATATTGGCAAGCCCTGAAGTATAAGTTATTCATTGTAATGAGAAAAATTTGAAACTGTTTTCCCAGAAAACTTCTTATTTAAGGAATGAAACCTCACTGATAAATAAATAGTAATGAATCATATATATATAAAATAATTATTTTCCCTTTCAAAATACAGAGGACATAACATTCTCCTTCCTTGATAAAATAATAAAAACTTTTATATGCATTTGTTAATAAGGAGATAATTTTAAAAAAATGATACCGGATTATTAAGCCACGCAATAAACAAAAGTTCATAAGCATTAAAGTTCCACAAACAAAAAAAATCACACTAGAGTTTTGTTTTTATATGGAAAAATTGCCTTTTGTAATTGGTAAGGATTATTTTTGTTAACATATATTTTAATACAATCTCTTTAGAATTATGTAAACAAAAAATAAATACATTTAAAATTCTAATACTATTTGAATAANTAAAAATTGTATGAACATTAGAAAATTAATTTTCACCTGTTATATTTTAATAATTTTCTCTGTAACTGAAACAAATAAATTCAAATGGAGAATTTCTTTTGACCGCAGATATTATTATTAGATGATTTTGTTAGGGTTCGGTCAAGGAAGATCCAAAAAATACAAATTTTAAAAATGCGGTTTTATAAAATTATCAGTCAATGTTTTGGCTTACATTGTAAGCCATCTTCTGTGCCATCATCTGTAAGTTATCATGAAGGCGAGAGGGAATGACAATGAAAATGGGATCTTGGTGACACGACGTCCCCTCTCGCCTTCATGATAGCCCTGAAGATGACTTACAATTAAAACCGAAACGTTGGCAGATAATTTAAAAAATACACATTTTTAAATATGTATTTTTCGGATCTACCTTGACAGAATCCCAACAAAAAACAACTAATAATGAAATAAATTTGATATCAAATTATTAGTGAGAAATTAATCTGGGTTTCGGCCAGGATGAGAAAAATAAAATAGTCCAATATTATTGGGCAATTATTTCATTTTATTATTGCTAACATTTTGACTTAACTTGTAGGTCATTAACAGGGCTGAAATACAATACAAAAATTGCTTTTTATTGTTGGTAAGGATTATTTTGTTAACATATATTTTAATACAATCTCTCTAGAATTATGTAAACAAAAAATAAATACATTTAAAATTCTAATACTATTTGAATAAAATATAACTGCAGAGGCTGAATATGTATATCACATTATAGTCTAAAGAAGAGTCATGCTTTCTTTGAAAGTTACAATTTTAAGTTAAGCACAACTTCAAAGTAGACAAAATATAGTATAAAAATATGACTCTATAACAGAGTATAATAACAACAAGATATTAAATCATAACATAACATCAATTAATTTGTGGTCCAAGAGTGGAGAATCAAATCAATATAAAAATTTTGCTTAGTTGAAAGATGCCGAGGAAAAAAAGAGCATGCAGATACCTCAGACTGAAATTTCTGAAACAGTAGTCACCGGTTCCTGCCCAGCATGAAGCACCACACGGAATAATTATTCCTAAAAGCTTCTGCTTTTCTTCTTGTTTACATAATTTTATGTTTATTTAAATACAATATTGTGATACTATTGTGATATTTATTATATAGCATCTAATCTTATAATTATTATTTTATTTTGTTTACAGCTACATATTTCCTCACTTGCATTATTTAATAGTTTCAAATCAATATAAAAATTTGATGCTATGTGTAATTCAATAAAATTATAAATATCTCATTTTAATCTATTCTAGTAAAATGCACTTCAATTCAATCAAATCATTTATTAAACTAATAAATATTATTTTATAAATCTAATATTTATAAAACTTATTAGCAAGAACTAAGTAAATGAAGCAATTTGAAATAATTATGAGCCACTAATAGACCATCAAAATTCAGCAATAAGAAGTTAAAAAAGTTGTATTTCACAAATGCAAATAGATTATGAGGTAACTTTTTGACTAATATAAAGATGAATTTCTTCCGAATGGAGGAAAAAATAAACATTAATAGAACTTACTCTTAAGATATCATTCATGGGATTTTCTAGATTTTGAAACTTTTATTGATTTTTTTTTTTTTTTTTTTTTGCATTAGGATTAATGCAAGACTCAAATACTCAAAAAATTACTGAATGTTCAGCACATATTTGACAAAGTGATGCAACATTCAAAAGATAATCGAGTTATGATGTCATCTGACTAAGTTCTATTCATGTTTGTATTATGTAAATTTCATAGAATCTACCTATAGTCAAGGATATGAGGTTATTTTATGACAAATCCATAGTCTAAGCCATAGTGAAGTTCTGTACTAATCGTCACTATGCCTTAAACTTAAGCTGTAAAATGAAACTCATAGTTTAAATATAGGGTATTTGTTGATTTAAATAATTTAATAACACAAATGATTTGCATAATTATTTTCAATATATCATAGATATCTTGCCAATAACAGTTTAACATCCTTGGTTAACTATTGACAACACAAATCACTATATAAATAGTTTTTATTAATTAACTTGTAAAATATATTACAACCACCAGGAAGTAGTAGTCATTAATATGAAGAATTAAATCCATGCTAAAAACTGCCGTGCAAAAAATGTAATCAATTAATATTCAATACCAGCACCATCATCAAATTAAAACATAGCCATTAAAAAAAAAATTAAATGTACTCTTTAATATATGTATTAATAGAGAAAAACATTTCCAAAAAAAAAAAGTGCATTTGTATGGTTAAAAGCATGCAACATGTTAATGTATTAATCAGAATTTTTAATAATAGTATTAAAAAGCTCAGTTCAGTATAAATGAGATCTTGAACAAAAATTATAAAGAGCTGGGATCATAATTTGTGCCATACAGCCTACACAATTGCTAGTATAAAATACATAACATATACAATTACATTTTATACATTTTTTTATGGGTGGAGAAATATGTACCAGTGTAGACATTCATACTGACTCATATTATGCCACTCGAAAAAATAAGCCTTTAGAATGTGTGGCACAAATTGTAAAAATCTGCAAGGTTTTATTAAAGAAGTATGAATTAGTTTGATGTCTATCTAAACTAACTGGCATTTAATGCACAAATAGTAAGTAGCAACAAGACATTTTTTTAGCATAAAGTTTTACAGTTTAGAATAAGGCTAAAGACAAATTGCATAGTATTCTTCTTAAAAAAAAAAAAAAAAAAAAAAAGAATCTATACCTAAACTGCAATTTATTACAACTTGGGAGACTATTTATTTTTTCAAACAAATAATTGCTCAATAAATTCAAATGGAGAAATTTTTTTTTTGAGTAATGAATATGGGATCCTGGTGGCACAACGCCCCCTCTCGCCTTCATGATAGCCCTGTATATGGCTTACAATGTAAGCCGAAACATTCACAGATAATTAAAAATATCCATTTTTTAAATTGTATTTTTTGGATCTATCTTGATCAAACCCCAACAAAAAAAACACCTACTAATAATTGCTCTATGTTTCCCAACTTATCTGCCACCTAATGGCTCCATCTGCACTAACTGGAACATCAACTTATCTCACATCACCAAAAAATTAACATAGTTAAGAAATGTCATCAGCACATTATATCCTCATTCTGACAGAACTTTCACAACAAAAATATATGAGTGACAGACATCCTCCTCTCTAATGGTTTCTCCATACATTTTACAAAAATTCTACTCTAATCAATATGTTCTACAATTTCGCTTCCCAAACTAAACCTACCTCTCCAAGAAAAAAAAAAATTATAAATATTTTATTTGGTTGTGGTTTTTTATCCCACATAAATTTTAAACAATTAATGAGAGGGAATAGAATAAAAAAATCTATCTGTCCCAGCCAGGAATCGAACCTGGATCTCTCATTAATTGTTTAAAAAAATTATAATTTTTGCTCCCTCCCTTAATTCTCAAACCTTTCTGAAGAAAATAAAGAAATCCCTCATTAAAATTTTCCTGAGCCTTTAACTCACTTTTCCCACCAATACTAAACTTAAATATATCTTTATTTTCTTATAAACTTTTCATACATTTATCATATTTTTCTGTCAAATTGTAATTGTTTTGTTCCTCCATGATGCCGCTCTACTTCTCGTATCTTCTCACAACTGTAAACTCATTCTATTAACTGTCCAGAATATGGTATAATGTAAGCCCATAATTGATTAATATTAAAAAAATAAAAGCAAATAGTACTTTTTTTTTAAATCAAAATCTAGACCGAACCCTAATTTCCTTTAGAATAGAATACAATCAATGCTAGTGAGAACATAAAATACTTAGGAATATTATTTTTCTTGTGGTATTTAATCCCACATAAATTTTAACAATTTTTAGTGCAAGGGAACAGAATAATATATCTAACAGGCCCAGCCAGGACTCGAATCTGGATCTTTTGCTTTACAAGCCGGTACGTTATCATTTACGCCACCAGGACAAGCCTGATAAGTTATTAAATTCCCCGCACTAGTGTTGAGAGTCTAACCTCCAAGGCAGACGAATATGAGACAGACGATATATTCGTCTGCGTCGGAGGTTAGACTCTTGACACTAGTGCGGGGAATTTAATAACTTATCAGGCCTGTCCTGGTGGCTTAAATGGCAACGTTCCGGCTTGGAAAGCAGGAGATCCAGGTTTGAGTCCTGGCTGGAACAGCTGGATTTTTTATTCTGTTCCCTTGCACTAAAAATTGTTAAAATACTTTGGGTTAGTTTTTCATGCTAACTGGAATTGAATGACCACTGGAATTTTTTGTTTTTTTTTCTATCAAAAGAAAAATAACCTAGTGGCTATTAATCTCCTTAAGACTAAAGAAAAGTTAGAAATCAATACTTGTTTGTATCACTATCCTATCCACTTCAAATAGCACTGTTGCTTAAACTTCTACATCTACATAAGGGGATGGATACCATTATGAGGTGATGGATGAGAGCTATACTTGGCCTACCATCACATACTTTGTATGCATATAATGAGCTAATGTAGACATCTGGTAACCATCTACTGCAAATGAAAAGCTTCACTACTCAATGGCTCTTAGGCTGGCTGGGACGAATGATTATCCCAATTGATCTTCGATTTTGAGACAAAAATACAAGAATATACCAGGCAATAAAGTAGAACTTTTTGTCAGCATAAAAGCACGACTATTGAAACATGCTCATGGAAAAGTTAAAATAACTGTTGGTGGTCCGTCAAAAACTAAGAACAAAAATGTGAAGCTCAATATGCTTGACTGAAAAATATTTAGATGTAAATTTTTGGATGATATACCAATTTTAAACTTTAGGTGATTAATTTAACCCCGTTTACAGTAGAAAAATCAAGCATTTTCCAAAAGGTTCAGCCATTTCCAATAATTTTTGAGTACGTTATGCAGACTTTTTTTATTTATTTGATTTTTGCATAACACAGTGCTCGAAAAATAAAACTTTTATAACTACCATAGAGGTTATGATTTATATTTTTCAGTTTGACAAAACAGTAAAAAAAATAAATACACTTGGTTCACCATGTCCCTCATTGATGAATTCCTTCAGTCAGATTATTACTTTGCATGATGTCAGTATGTTTTATGTTTATATAATAATGACATTAACTTTATTAATGGTCAGGAAAACAGTAATATAAAGTTCTTAGCCTTTTTTTTATTCATAAAATTCTACAATAAATGGAATTAAATTTAAAATCATTTATTTTTTCTCTTAAATAAGAAACTAGACAGGCTTTTTCCTTTTTGATGATGTTTAAAAATTAAAATTTATAGTGAATCACGTAATAATTATAAACTTTTTCCATCATATCTAGTACTAAGGTAAATAAAATTAATGATCTTATAAAGCTCAATATTGAAATGAAGTTTAACATATTAAACTTGAAAAGAAAACACAACTTTCAACTTTCATAATTTTTTATTCAGAACTTTTTTTTTTTTAAATAAGAATTTATTATTTAAATGAAACAGCCATCACAAGTTTCTGAACATAAAAACCTAGATTTGAGGCTGAAACAAAATAATAATGGTTTACAAACCAAGTAACTGTTTTGAGAACTAAAATAAAATGAGTTGTCAGGGATTTGATGCATATATTTTATGCAAAGAATAAATTCAAAATTATGAAGTACAGAATAAAAATCAAAACATTTAGATTTAGTCTAAGTCAAAAGGAAGCAAATGAACTATATCTAAGTAATGAAGAAAATTTTTAGTAATGTAGACCATTTTTAAAGAAGCTCAAGAAGAGTAAAACAAAGAATATAAATATAGGCTTATTATTTATTATAAATGAAAAACTACAACTTGATAAGCTTTATATTGAGAACACTTAATGACAAGTGTAGTTAAAATAAAAAAGTGAACCATATTCTTTATTCTTTGCCACTATATTGAGGCAAAATTATGAACTTCATTTGATGAATGATGAATAGCCAAATCAAAGACTATGCTTAGGAATTCTTCAATTTATATGGTTGTGTAATGATACTTTTTACTAGCCCTTTAACCAGTTTTAATTAAACTTATAAGTTACAACTTTAATATGGAGTAAGGGATGATTATTAATGTTTAATGCATGTATAAGTCTTAATTGACTAATAATTGTCATAGTAGGTGAAAGTGTAGATTAAGAAGCTCATATCTGATCACATTTCACAAAGGACATAGGTTGTAAATATCAGCTTTCTATTACCAACTCTGTTGAGAAGAGAAAAAAAAAAACTCCACTGGGGCTCCAAAATGAAAATACTTAATGAGCATTCAAAATAGTAAGTATGTATGCATTGTCTAACTCATAGACTGTTCAACCTCATATTTTTGAAAGGGAGACTAATTTCACATTAGTATGTAAAAATGTTCTTTTTATCCCTCCTATTACATAAACCCACCCTTTCACATTACATCCAAAAGAGCACAATAAGACCATATAATTGATATTAAAAAATTAAAAGGTCTTTAGAAGAGATGAGGATGAAATAAATGCCCTAAAAAATCTTTTAGCAGGTGGAAAAAGATTCCCAATGGATGGGGGAACCATTAAATGAATTCCTTCTTGAATAGAAAAAAAAAAATAGGAAAGAAAACAGAAGAGTAGGAGGATTGGAAGGTTGAGAGGAATATTAAGGTCTCCCAGTAAGAAGATGATGGGTGGGTGTTTAATACATTAGATTTTAAATATCAATTTTTAGTTTGAGCTCATGATTCTCAAAATAATTATTAAAGGAAGATTAAGTGATGGAGAACAGAAAATTAAGCTGTAAAGGAACTAAATTTGTCAGAAATGGGACTGCATTGGTTTATATAATACTGCACAAAATTAGTTTGGCTTTCATATAATGTACATTCTATATAAATAATAATTGATACTGAGGAATTTTGAAGTATTGGTTTAAGTTAAGAGTTTAAGAAGTAAGAGATTATTTATTATTTCTCACTAAAAAAAAGTTTTTATTGTAAAAAAAAAAGAAAAAAAAAAAAAAGAAAAGAATTTATACTTGATAGGATCTCATTGAGAAATACATATATAATAAATAAAATACCTAAGCTTAAAACAAGTCTTGCAACTTTACTGATAAATGAATAATGAAGAAAAGGAATAGCAAGTATTCCAGTAAGGAGAGACACTCAAATCTTTGAAAATAAATTATATTTTATATACATATGTGTGTGTGTGTATATGTGTCAACATTCTCCAGGCTACAATTAATTTAATTATTTATTTAATTTAATTATTCTTAATGAAATTGAACATTTCAATTTTCAATGCACAACGAGCTTAGTTCATTTTTAAGCAAATCAGACTAGATAGTTTTTTCTTTCTTGGATTATACTTTTTTTTTTTTTACTGCAGAGGGAGTAATAAAACTCAGCTCAGAGTTGTTTAATAATAAAAGAGGGAATTAAGGAGATATACTGTGAAATTTAAGGATCAGAGTTAAATCACAATCATTTACTTTTCTATATAAAATTAGGTATGCTGCTGCTAATTGCAAGAAGAAAGACAATGTTCGTTATTGAGCAAAATTACATTTTAACTTATTTAAATAATGATTTTAGTTGTGGTACTTAATCCCACATTAAATTTTATAAAAGAAATGTAAGGTAGTTAGAATAAAAAAATCTTACTACCTCAGCCCGGGTTCGAGTCCCAGTTGAATTAGTAAGATTTTTTTATTTTAACTCCCTTGTATTTCTTGCATTACATCCTAATTTACTCCTTAACTTATCATTTTATTAAGTTGAATTGTACATACATTATCTAAAAATAGAATTAGTGATAATGGAAAGTAACATTATTATGATGCCAAAATATAAATTATAATTATACATTAACTATAAAGAAAACTTTCTTTATTTTTTAATAAAAAGGAGAAGGAAAATTAAAAAGAAAGAAGAAAAATAATGGTCTTATAGAATACGAAGTCTCTTATTTATGAAACTTTTCTGGTCTCCATTAGTCACTCATGGATAACCACAAAAAAATTTCAAAATAATTTTTGAAAAATAAAATTAATTCTTTTACAGGGAATTCTAACCAAAGAACTGCCACGAGGGATTTGAAAATCCTGCAAAAAGCGTCTACTCATAGTTATCCTTAAATTTTTAAATTAAATTTTTTTTTTTTGGAAAAAAGGGAATAAATATAAGGACAAAATTGATTATTACACTCCTTTCCAAGAAAAGCAGCTATTTCCAAGGAAATGAAATTGGATATTAGTAATTACAATACACTATATATTCCATATAAATGATTAATTTTTTGCACTTTGTAAAAATTTTCAACTTTACAAAATGAAAAAAACAGATAAAGCTCATATCAATTTTATTTTAAAATCTTTCAGATTAAAGATTATTAAAACAAAATTTAGATTAAATTCAAACACGTAAATATGTGCATAAATACATACAATTGAAAATAAATAAAAGCACTCATTTATTGGGGACATTAAAAAAAAAATAAAAAATAAAAATAAAGGTGGTAAAAGTAAAGAAGTTAAACAATAATGATACAGGGATTTCATTAAAGAGGAAAAAACTTTTAAAATTTTAATTAAACATACAATTAAAAACCCTCTGCCAATGGAATTCAATTTGATACGCTGCAACTTATCAAATAACAGATAGAAAATTTGCCTTTTAAAAATAAAACTTTTTATTTAGCTCTGACCATAAATACGAATGCATAGATGTAGGGGAAAAGTGATTATCTTACCATAGTCTTGTCAGACCAGTCAAAATCAGCATCATCCACATAACCTCTTCTGTCAAAGAGATCTTGGAACAGCTTCCGAAGGTATTCGTAATCCGGTGTTTCAAAGAAATCTAACCTCCTCACATACCTAAGGTAAGTAGCCATCTCCTCTAAAAAAAATCAGTTAAATTCATCTTTCAGAAAAAATAAAGCATTAAAAATCAAACAATTAAAATTTGAGTCAATTATTTTACAATAGGTAATTATCTCATGTATTAAAAAATATGAATATTAATTTAGTTGTGGTTTATTATCCCACATATATTTCAAACAATTAATGAGAGGGAATAGAATAAAAATCTATCTTTCCCAGCCAGGACTCGAATCTGGATCTCCTACTTTCCGGGCTGGCAGGCTTCCATTACACCACCATATCGCTAGTGTGTTGGGAATTGAATAAGTTATCTAGCTCGTCCCTGTGGTGTAATGGAAGCATACCAGCCCGGAAAGCAGGAGATCCAGGTTCAAGTCCTGGCTGGGACAGATAGATTATTTTATTCTAGTCTCTCTCATTAATTGATTAAAATATATGTTTTAACCTAGATTTTTCAATAATATCATTCATTCTAAAAATTGTAGAAAATTAAATTAATGAACAATGTTAAATTTAAAATATTTATTTGAGGTAAAATTATGGATAAGCTCTTCAATGCATGTTAATGTGGCTAAGAATCTATTCATTTATGAAATTTCATTTAAAAAAAACAGCTATTTCCAAGAAATTGTATGTAGTTAAGCTAGGCAAACATTTTTTAAATACCTTTTTTGAATGCCTTGAAACATCAAACACCAAATTACAGAGTAAAATTTCAATGCCCCCGCAAAAAAAAAATAAATAAATAAATAAAGAAGATAATAATAAATAAATTAAATAAAATTTAGGAGAGGTTATTTATTTATTTATTTTTTGTTCATATTCTGAAGATATTGAGAATCTGGGCTTTTGTGAGCTGATTTTTGGTGAGGTTAATAAAAAAGGTATTATTTCTATAACCATAAGTCCTCATACTATGTGAGATTATTAGATTATCATTCAAAATATCCCTACTCCAATAAAACCCGGGCAAAATTTAAGAATCAGGACAAGTTAGATGCCTACTACCTGAATGGTAAATATTCACATAGTTTGTCATATAAGATACAATTAAGCCACAATTCTGTCTCAAATTAAGTCTTAAGATATAAGATCAAAACTGAAAGGAACATAAAAAAAGTTGAAAAGGCATCTTCTCCTTCCCTCCATACGTAGACCATTGCTATCAAGAAGCTAATACTGAAATCTAAAATATTGGTTCCACAAAAAAAAACAATTGATAGAAGGCTGCCCTTTCGAGAATTTTAAATATATAAACCAATTATTATTAAAATGTTTCAACTTAAAATATTTAAATCATGATGATAATTGTGGTAAAGTAATCCTACATTTCATTATTAATTTGAATCGTGCAGGGTGCTAGAAAAAAACTTTCTACCTCAGCTGGGAATCGAACCCGGGTCCCCCACTTTCTGGGCGGGTGCACTAACCAACTACATAATCGAGGGAGCTGAGAATAATTTAGAGTTTCCCATAATTCACTTCACTACGAGTTTGACCACCAAGAATGACAAATATATCCTCTTGTACACGGCTAAAATTGCTAGCTATTTATTAGACGCTCGTTTTGGCAAAGCGCTATTACCTGACATTCAAATCAGGATTATAATTGTGGTAAAGTAATCCCACATTTTATTAATAATATGAATCATACAGGGAGCTAGAAAAAAAAAAAAGAGTTTTTTTTCTAGCTCCCTGTACAATTCAAATAAAAATATATAACATTCACACATGGTGTAAATGGTTTATGTTCAATAAAATGTTTTCAACATTAAAATATTTAACAAACATGGCTTCTTCCCATCTATGACTGTATATTTGTATTTATATTCATTATTAAATATTATACATACAAATACACAAATATAAAGATTCCATTCACTTACAGCTTTAATAAAATGCATTGCCAACAAAATGTTCCAAATTAAAATACATAAATTCAAAAATATGGAATCAAATATAGGCAAGAGATTTACACGCATGGCCTTTTCCTTAAACCCTTCTATGGTTTAGTCTGCTTTTACTTAATTTAACAAGCGAAGAATAACATACCTTCTATTATCCGTCTTCATTGGTTTCTGCAAACCATCTTTGACGGAAACCAATGAAGACGGATAATAGAAGGTATAATAGTTCTATATTCATTGGTAGTCATAATAACCCTTTAGATTATTTAGCAAGGAATATGTTCATTAATTTAATTCTTGCTAGCAACCTAGATATGTATTCTTGTTTCTCTTCTTTCAACTGGTCCTGAACTTCCTCTATCCCTTAAGCTTATTCCTCGTTCCAATGTCTCTTCTGTAATTGAATTTTCATTCTTCTTCCTCAATCATGTCTTCTTCATAAAGTTAAATAAGATTTTCTTACTTTTCTAATACATAGAACCTATGGGTAATTTCCTCTCTGCATATTATTAATTTTGTGTTACTAATATTCTTTTTCATTTGTTGAGGCATTATAGCATAGATATTTCTTTCTAGTATTTTGGTTTTGTATCAGTATAACAAATCCTTTTCCAGTTGTAGTCTAACTTTTCCTGCTCACATGAATAGATAGGTAGTTTCTTTAAAGTTAAAGTAAATGCAAAGGAATGATATTAAGTTATATTTTATTCCAGTATTCATATGAGAATTATTGATATTCTCAATGTTTAAGCACCATCAAAATATTTGCCACACACAAAATAACAGTGAAAAAAAGTATTTAAAAATATTACACACACACACACATGCGCACACACACACACACACACACACACACACACACACGCGCGCGCGCACACACACACACGCACACACACACACACATATACACACACACACTTTTAAAAAAATCCTAAAGTAACTCTCTGACATTCTAGGCACCTCTCAGTCTAACCCTGCCTGAGCTACTGAGACAAACTCTTATCATTTTCAAATGAAAATAGTGATATAAGTAAGTGGTTTATATCAGAAAACATGCATGGGTGCCAAGACTACCCCTGTGGAAGAAGTGAAAAAAATTTTGAAATAAAAAGAGACCAATAACCAATATACATAGGAGTTATGTACTCAAGCTTGAGAAATATCCCTCTTACACTTCAAACAACAAATCTGAAAATAATTAGTATTAAAATCAAACCATGATGATAATTATGGTAAAGTAATCCCACATTTCATTATTAATTTATTTCAAGAATTTTAATTTTTTTTAAATGAGTTGTCATTGTAAAGAAACAAACAATTAGCATTTACAAAATGTAAAACATGTAGTGTACAGATTTTCTTTTTTTTTACCTGGGTGCCCTTCACAGAGAATTTCAATAGAAGTAGCCCTCTTGGTGTCTCCAATTTTTTGATACCTCTCTTTAAGGGTGTCAGCCTTCAGGCCTTGCCATGGCAGTGATCCCCGTAAGAAGTACATAAACATATGGCCAAGAGCTTCTAAGTCATCACGCCGACTTTGCTCTAAATTGAAAAAAAGTAGCCTTTCAGCAAGAAGCAATGCAAAAATACTGAGAAATAAATTTAGAAAAGTCTATTAATTAAAAAAAAATTAAAATTCTGCATAAACATCAATGGGAATAAAATAAATGGTTCTTTTAAATACAATTCAAGTGCAAAATTGATTACCAGTACAAGGCAAGCTAGGCCTAATATTTGTCATTAATTAGGGTAATGTTGAAAATGTCGGGAGTCGGACGTAAAACTTAGGGAAAGGGATGTAGGTACATAGACCAGGATAGTGTGTGTTGTATGTCCGGCTATCTCCTTTACCAAGGTAATTACTATAATATAACCAGATTAACGGTCTGGCTATGGGGAATAACCTTGCTCCCGGCATTTCCAACATCACCCTTAATGACCTCCTAGACATTATCCTTCCTTCCTTTCATAACGATATTTTCTTCCTCAGAAAATATGTTGACAACTTGTTCCTCATTTTCAATCCAGAAGAAATCCTCCCCCCCCCCCTCCCCAGATCTCTTCTGCATCAACCTCGTCTTAAATCATTGAAATTTAGTCTAATTATCAACTCCCCTTCCTTGAAACTCATATTATACGTAACACTAATGACTCAATCTTTACTGTTTGGTACACCAAGCATACTTACTCAGGTCGTCTCCTCCACTTTAACTCATCTCACCCTCATTATTCCCCTTTTTTAACAGAACCAACGTTGTTTATAAAATTCCTCGTTCCACTCCTAATTGCCATGGGTCTTACATTGGACGAAATAAAAACCCTATTTCCTGTAGAAATATATTCATCAAAGACACACATTTGGCTTGTTAATATTATTATTCTTTCCACTGAACCCTATGAACACAAACAGCTTTTATCTGAAAAATGGGATCCTGGTGACACGATGTCCCCTCTTCCCTTCATGATAGGTAGGTGTGGTGAATTATATTTTTTTTTGTAGTTTGTTTTTTGTATTTTGAATTTTTTCTACATATTCATACTTTTGATATCACATTACATTTAGTTATGGCAAATCTATGTAATAATAATGTTACACTCTTAATTTTTTTGGTATTTATTTTTATCTATATTTTTATTCTTAATACATTGTATTTCAACAGCCCTTCAAGATGTACAATATAAGCCTAAACTTTGGCAGATATTTTTTTTAAATACACATTTTTTAAAATTGTATTCTTGGGATCTATCTTGACCAAACCCCAACAAAAAAACATCTAATAATCTTCCATTACTATTTCCTCCTTGGCCCTCTATAGCCCACAGCAGTATTTATTCTCATATAAGTATATCAAACTTTTCTGAATCATATTTATGCAAAATTTTGATGAAATTGCCAGAATATGCATAATGGATAATCAAATATATTTACCCTCTGGTAATTTTTTATATTTTTTGACTGGTTTTGACTTTATATAATCTTCAAGCCGAGCAACCACATAACACAACTTGATTCTTTCTTAGTCTTCTTTTAAACATGCTAGAGGTAAAACTGAAGAAGGGCATAGTTGTAGGTTGCTTTGGTCTGAGGATGGCAATAAAGCTGAACCCAGACAAATCTTTCTTTGATAGAAGGCATATTTTACTACCCATAAACTATATTTTATGCACAGTTCTTCAAATATATACAAATTAATTAACTAATTAAGAAAAATAATTAGCATAGATAAATTCTTTCACATATAGTTTATTGTCAAATCAATTTTATATATCAAGCCTATTTACACACTTCATTTTTACTTATGAACAATATTTTTATTTCAATGCTCTACCAGGTCACTCAAAAAGTCCTGTTGTTTTTATAGTTTATGATTTTTATTTTTATTCTAGAGCCTTTGTTGTTCAATGAATTCAAAACAGGATTTTAATAAATATTAATCCTTTTGTTATTAGATGATTTTAATTAGGGTTTGGTCAAGATAGATCCAAAAAAATACAAATTTAAAAAAGTGTATTTTTTTAAAAGATTATCTACCAACGTTTCGGCTTACATTGTAAGCCATCTTCAGGGCTGTAGAAATACAATGTCATGAGAATACAATAATAAATTGACAATATTATAATACAGATTGACAATATTATTACCTTTTCATATCAAAAGTATGAATATAGAAAGGTATGTAAGAGAATTTAAAAACATGCAGACAGCAACATATTAAAAAAATAATTGAACAGTAATTTACCAGACCTGCCTATCATGAAGAGGAGAGAGGACGTCCTGTCCCTAAGTTCACATTTCCATGACTAAGACAAATTATAATTTTTCTGAAAAACATCGTGGGTGGTGGAAGGGGGGGAGGGAGGAAGGTAAGAGGCGGAAGGTACAAAGGGAGAGCGGCCTGTTTCAAAAGGGGGCAATAAACAGGACAAAGAAGAAAAAAAGGAAGGGTATTATTGAGAATAGGTAACTTTGGAACTGGGAAAAATGTTTGACAGGTTTATTGAGAAGGAGGGCTAATGGTTTTTAGAATAATCTAAAGGGTTATTATAATTTCTACCACCAATGAATATAGAACTCTCATACCTTATATTCTCCGTCTTCCTTGGTTTGAATACGGACCGTGACAGTGAACGTTTGTATTCGGCCAGAAGATGGACAGGTTCCGAAAGCGCTCGCCAACGGGAGATGTACAGAAACCAAGGAAGACGGAGAATATAAGGTATGAGGGTTTTTAGAATGTTGAAAATATTCGAATAAGTTGAAGAAATTTGTTCTATGTCCATTCTGTCGTTAACTGGATAGTGTTGTAAGTAATGTGAACGAATTTTTTAAATTCTCTTACTTACCTTTCTACATTCATACTTTTGACATCACATTACATTATGGTAATTCTGTATTATAATACTGTCAATTATTATTGTATTCTCATGACATTGTATTTCTACAGCCCTGAAAATGGCTTACAATGTAAGCCGAAACGTTGGTAGATAATCTTTTTAAAAAATACACTTTTTTAAATTTGTATTTTTTTTTAATCTACCTTGATCGAACCCCAACTAAAATCATCTAATAGCAATTATTATACTTCTCGCAATATATTTCAGACACCATATACTTGATACTCTTATTTATTCTTAAAGTTAAATAGTCATAAGGCAATAAACAAATTATAGAAATAATACAAACCTTTTCCTAAATGTGTATTAATGCTCATATACCTAGCCGTACCAGTTAAACTTTTGTGTTCCCGGTAAGGTATATGTTTGTTCGTTTCTAAATCTATATATTCTTTTGCTAATCCGAAATCTGGAAATAAATAAAGAATACATTTAAAAACATTGATATAGTTAATATGCCATTTTAAAAAATCTAACTTCATAACTGTATAACAAACTAGAGATAGAAGTTGAAGCTTAAACTAAAACACCTAATTTTGTTTGCACTATATAAAGGCTAGCTAGTTTTGGCCTGTGGCAATAAAAAAAATCTTATTAAATTATTTATATGAACCTTTTTGTCAGAATATAACACAATATTTTTACTTGACATATGAAGGATATAATTCAATTCTAATTTTTACATTTTATTGCTTAGATCATTGTATAATAAATAATAAAACAAATACATTTGTTCAATTTTGTTGTTTACTAATATGAAATTGTGAGTTTGAATAACTTCATTATTAACACCATTTTCATTTCCATTAACGAACTTTCATTCTAGTTTGTTAGACAGTTTGTCATTAGTATTAATTTAGCATAAGTATTATAAATAAATGAGTTAGCATTTTGAAGTCATTTTTCTAATGAATGATTTTCAAATGATTGATCATTTAGAAATAAAATTCTTCTTATTAGTTTCAAAATTTAAAAAGATAATTCAGTAGTAAGATGGAGATTGATGAAAGAATAATAATTCTGAAGAGCTAACTCAATTTAAATAATCAAAGGAATTTTTTAAAGGAATGGGTATATAAATTTTCAAAATGAAACAGCAAAACAACTGATTATTCAATTCTTCATTGTATGCAATTTATCACACACACACACACACATACACACACACAAAAAAAAATGTAATTATTAGAATTGCATTTAAGAAAAGGTGAGGAAAGAAGTGAGTACCAATTTTCATCGTCATTGAAAGGAACTTATTCCTACACCCACTTATAGATAATGTTTCTGATAAGATAATACTATGCTTCAAAATTTATGTTTCATTAAAGCTTGTTTTAAATTTGTTATTCAATAAGCCAACAGAAAAAAATCAAGCTACTAATGATTAATTTACTAATACAGCAAAATTATGCTTTTTCTCAGGAAACGAGTAGAAGGCCTACAATTGATTAAAGAAATTTTGTTTTTCAGTCTAGGTCCAAAACGGAGAATGGAATTTATAATAGATCATATAGAAAAAAAAAAAAAAAGAAGAATAATAAATATGATAAACAACAAACAATAGATTAGCAGATTAAGTTTAAGTAAAACAATTTTTTATTATATTAAATCTGAAGAAATNAATTTTAGACAAATTTTTTTCTGTGGTATTTAATCCCATATAAATTTTAACAATTTTTAGTGCAAGGGAAATGAATAATAATATTGATAAAATTTAAATTTAAAAAGTAAATAACGAGTCTTTTAAACAGCTTGACAATGTCAGCTCCTCTGAGCATAAGACGATATATTCATCTGCCTCGTAGGTTAGACTCTCGACACTAGTGCGGGGATTTAATAACTTATCAGACTTGCCTCAGTAGCGTAAATGGAAAACACACCTGCCTGGAAAGCAGGAGATCCACGTTCAAGTCCTAGCTGGGACAGTTAGATAGACAGTGTTCCCTTGCACTAAAAATTGTTAAATTTTTAATATTATAATTTATCTTCTTACCTATAATATGTATAACTTTATCTTTCTTAGTGCTAGCTCTACCAATAAGGAAATTTTCTGGCTTCACATCTCGATAAATAAGATGCCTGCCGTGAACGTATTCTATCCTATGTAACTGAAAAAAAAAGTTATAAGTAAGCTTAATATTATTTTATATCTATAATATATATATAATACATCTGGACCAGCAAAATACACATATTCTGTAGAAAGACTTCCCTTACATCTTTAGAGGGAAGATTGAGGGAGGCCTTCAAAGCTCATAGTTGCATTCTTAAATGTATTAATTATTATAAGTTTCCATGGCAATATTATAATGTTAAAGTTAAAAAAATAGATTTTTATTATGGCCTATAAATAAAATTTTGTGAGGAGACTAATAATAATAAGTATATTAGTGATATCTCAATTAGATCTTCCTTTTAACCTTCCTCCCTTCTGGACTGATTTCAGCCAAATTCTAATCAACAGTTTGCATAAATAAGTGAAATACTGTACTGGGTTTCTCTAGTTTAAGGAGAGAAAGCCTGTCTGACCCTCATTGATATTTTCTTAAATATCATCCTTAATGTGCATTTCACTAAAAAAAATCTTACCGTTACAGTAATTTTTTGACAATTTATCTGTCAACTAAAAATATTTGAGTTAGAGAAGTTTAAGCCAAAAACTAAGTCCTCTATTTTTCCATATAAGAAGTGAATGATTATAAAAAAAGAGGAATTCCATAAAAATAATGCAAATATCAACTTATGCTCTTTAAATGTCTAACCCTAAATGCTGTGAAAGGAGTGTAGATACTAAGACAATTTTTTTTTTTTTTAACAAGGTCAGAGTTCCAAACAATTTTTTCTTAAAGAAAATAAATAAAATAATACTACAAAATAATTTACTCAATTCATTTTATTTTATCATACATAAAATTATCTCCTGCCTTGAATTTAAATGTCAAATGAAATATATGGCAGTGTTCAACAAAAAATTATTGACACTAGTGGATTTTATACTTGGATTTAATGAAATGATATATTAAAACATTTTTATGCACAGGTTGCAGATGAAGCTTCATCCCCTTCTCCCTTCCTGCATGGCTGCATTTATTTATTTATTTATTTATTTATTTTTTTACATTATATTGCACCTATTTCATCCTATAAATGTTTCCCGTACTCAAATAATAGCGAATATTTGACTGTTATAAATTTTGGTCTCCTTCTAAAAACCCCATCCCCGTCGACAAATATCTTGAATAATGAAATTGATGATTAATGAAATCATCCAATAATTTTCAAAAATAATTCAATCTCATTTTTAAAAACTATGGATGCAAGAGCACTTACAGAAAAATAAATTTAAATTATAAATATATATATAGACACACACACATATAGTAATCAGGAACAGGTGGGATAGGGAGTGCAGTGCACTCACAAAAAGAAAAAATCACAAGGAGTAAAATTTTCGGGGATCGCCCTTCGTCGGTGAGAAGAAGAGACTGTCTCTCTTCACTCCTCACCGACGAAGAGCGAGAGATCCCCGAAAATTTTGTTCTTGATTACTATATATCGCAGCCACAAGTGCTTCATTTTCTATATATACTTTCTAGAAATAAATAAATAAATAAATACACACATGCACGCACTCACACACACACACACACACACACACACACACACACACACACACACACACACACACACACACACACACACACACACANACACACACACACACACACACACACACACACACACACACACACACACACACACACACACACACACACACACACACACACACGCGCGCGCGCGCGCGCGCGCGTAATTTTTAACAAACGATATTTTTTTGTTTCCACAAAGTAATATCAGTGAAGATTCACTGAAATTTTTAGAAGTTGTGAATACCTTCATTTCCCTTCAGGTAATATGCTCAAACTGTAAGTATTTCCAATATGAGTGCAAACAAATGGAGAATAAATTAATAAAAGTAAAAACTGACAAAGGCAAATGAGTATATTATGTTTCTATAATAACTTGAGTTTTTGCTGCTTAGTTAAAGATCCCAAAAACCATCAAGAGAGGCCTAGACAGTGCATTCGATATTATACATTGAACAACATTAATATGTTAAAACTAATAGAGATATTGAAAAGAGACTTTATAAGTAACAAAATTACTCACTGAAACAAATCTTAGAGGTCTGTTTTTTAAAGGTATTGAGAATAGCCAATAGGTACTTATATTATTGCTAATAAATTAAGGATTTTATAATGTACAACATTAGTTCGCCAAATTTTATATTAAAGTAAATTGTAGAAAAAAAAATTTATTTTATGGGTTTCCGTAATGGGATAATATAAGCTGTGAGGGAACTGGGAGTGTAGGGGCAGAAAAGAGCAGGGGAGAACGCCTTTAAGAGAACATCTTTCTAAAATAAATCAATTGATGACGGCCATTGAATGGAAAGAGTATTCAATAAATCAGAACAGCATAACAAAGCANATATTATATATATGCATTTTATATTATTATAGGACTGTAATCTTGTAACAAATGATTTAGATTAAATAATCAATTTGCTGGTGAGTTTACATTCTCTCTTATTTTTTTTATAATAATGATTCAGCTATGAGCACTTGTTTATGAAATAAAGCATTAAAAATGAATGCAAAGTGAAAAGTGTGCTTAATTGATTAATAAAAAATCTTTAGTGATTATTATAAGTATTTAACATAAATACAAACAAATATATAATTAAAAATATATAATTAACACAAGTTTAACACTGATTCACAATGTTTAACAGACAAGTAATATAAGCTTAACAATAATAATTAAATAATAAAATCTTTCACTAATTTGTTTAATATAATCAGAGGAACAAACTGCCAAGGCACATTTTAAGAAATAAATTATGCTAATGATAATCTGAACATTAACTAATCAGCCATGACATAATTTTCATCAGAATAATTACAACAAAATGGATCATGGGTAGAAGGATAGACACTTACAAGTTGAGTGGCGATCATTAAAACAGTCTTGAGTGAGAACCTCCTCCCACATACATCGAAAAGGTCCTCCAGGGAGGGTCCTAGGAGCTCCATTACGAGGGCATTGTACTTCCCACAAGGACCAAAGTAATACACCTCCGGGATGCCCTCTGCAAAAAGAGCAACGGGAGACGGGAAAGTGCAAAGGTAAGGGGAACGAGGAGGATCAGAGGGAATAGAATTATGTTGGAAAAGGAGAAGGTAGAGAAAGGTAACAAGGAAGTGACAGGAGATAAAGAAAGGAAAGGGGAAAAAACATTTACATTAGCATACATATTTTTATAATGATATTAAGTATAACAATCATAGAAAACACTAAATGAAGCTGAAATTTTCACAATTTTAAAGAAAATATATAAAAATTAAACAAAAACTATATCAAATAACAAAATAATCATGGGTTAGCTTAGATACAAAAATATATTTTTTTCAAAATATACATAATGAACTTTTAATTTCTAATTCAAAATCTTAAGAGATCACTGATAAGTAACTTGATCACTTAACTTGACAAGTAAATGCCCGATATTATGAAGTATATGCATAAATATTCTTGGACCAAAGGAAACATGAAACAAATAAGATGCATAGGACATTACTTTTCTCAACAAAATATGTCGACTCCAGTTAAATTATATGACTGCCATAAACTGAATAGGGTAACAAAAAAAAAAACAGTCTAAAAACTTTCAACCCAAAATGTGAACAAAAATTTACCAATTCACTTTCTACAAAATGACTCTTTTAATCACTCAAGCCATAGTAAGTTCACATATACCTGTCATTATAATTATTGATTTTAAAGAGTTTTGTAAATTGCCAGATTTATGTATTGTTCAGAGCTAAGATCCCAACTGCACACTGAGGGCCGGCCTCTAACAAGTTTAAAAAAAAGAGTTAAATCATGTATAATTAAGTTGACTAGACCTAGGACTTCTAAAAAAAACATGAGCTTAGAAACAAAAAATGAAAAACCACGAAGAAATATTTACTCCCATAGAAAAATAAGTGCCAATGACCTCAGCAATCGATGCGCAAAAAAAAAAACTTCCATAGAGATTTTACATCTGTGCTTAGTTTAGATGAAAAAAATTAAAGGAATATGGAAAGACCTGCTTTTTAAAAGAAAAGTGACATAACATTTCGTGATCTGAGCATAGAAATAGTAATACAGAACAAAAAGACAAACTCAAGTATCAGCTCAATTTGCTGAAGTTTGAAGGGTACTTCAAATTCAAAATAATTAAGTTTCAGATTAATAATTAAAATTATTACTTAAAATAAAATTATGCACAATTTGTATCAATTAAAATGAATAAGGGTATATTAGGATTAATAATAACTGGTATATATAATAGTGACTTGTACAGCTCTTTTCAAGCAATTAATAACAGGTTCACGAGGGATCCACTGCTGCGCAAAATCCAAAAACTGATGGAACTCAATACAAAAAAAAAAAAAAAGTAATATTAAACTCCTGGATAAGTGAAAATGAAGAAGTGGACGGACGTCCTAGCAAAGGAAGCTACTACATTGCAACCCTTACCTGCTGATACATACACTCATCTCAGGGTCAAAAAAAGGCTGTATAAAAGAAATAATTTGGGATCAGTGGCAACAAAGATGGGACTGAAAATCAATACTACTGCGATCCATATCACCACAAGTATAAACTTTGGTCTCATATGAAAACTTGTCAAGAAGAGATGCAGCTGTCACTACGAGGCTGCGAATAGGACATACATGTCTAAGGCACGGTTACTTGTTGGTAGGCGACGACCCACATGTAGCCTATGCTGAGATCTACTCACGGCAGACTAAATTATATGCAAGTGTCCCTAACTACAAACAATAAGGCATATGTTTAGCATAAATGGGGAACCAGAAGAAATACTGCAAGATAATAAAAATTTCAATATTATCTCATATGCATACACATATGCAACAATATCTGAAATGCAGCAAATTGTATCAAAATTAATGAAATATAAATCTTACTTGTCTGTGATAAATTTATTGATAGCTTTAAACATAGCTGATATTTTATTATTAAATAAACTTAACAATTGAAGAAAAAAAAATCTGAAAGTTTTGTTAATTTATGGTTTTATTTGTTTAAATTATTAAGATTTTATTAAATTTTTATTTACTATTAGATTATTATTTATTTTTTATATTAGTTTTTAGTAGAAAAAAAGCTCAAACNGTGATATCAAAAGTATGAATGTAGAAAGCTTTGTAATAGAATTAAAAAACATGCAGACAACCACTTATAAAAAAAAAAAAAAAAATAACATAGAAAAAATAAAAGATTTCTCCTTGATGGAGAATTTCAAACTTTAAATATTAGAATTTTAAAAATGCTGGTATGTAAGCATATTAATGCCTGACGATGTTATAAGAAATAATATAATCTGAATAAATACTACACAAACAAGTGCGTATTTTAAAAAATATTGTTAACACTAAAATTAGAGACTTATCATTCCTGGGGAAAAAAAACCTTATAGTTAATAGTAGCCAGCAAATAAAGAAATTCTTGGAAGTAGCTCAAATGTCTGTTCAGAATTTCTTAATGATAATTCTGCATAACTGACACAGGTACTATAAGACTATTAAAAGCAATCTGGAAATACTGTGCAAATCTATATGGTGCTTCTAGACCTATCAATGGTCAAAGAATTCAAGCCTTCCAATCAAAATTTATTTTAAAGACATTATATGCGCCTTATACATGTGAACTCAACCCCCCCCCCCCCCATACAAAGATTATTTTAAGTCCCATTAATCAATCAAATGGTTTGATTAGCTTTCTCTTGTTCCTCTCTTTTCAATAATCAATTCTTGTTTTATCCTAACCCACTAGAATCCAATCATTGTCTTCAGATTCTGATCCCTAATTCCTCCCCGAGATGATTCAGAAACTGATGGCCTCCTGATATTCTGGGTAACTAATACTCAACAATATTAGAGTGGTAAAAATACTTTTATTGTCAATAAACTGATTTTTTTTTAGTTGTTATTACTAATATATAATCAAATTACAATTTTAACAATAATGTTTAATTTGACAAAATGAGATGGAACACAATCAATCTAAGATTAGGTGAAATTACCCAGCTAATGTGATTGTCTTATTTTATACAATTAAACAATTTTATATAATAGTAATAATTTAATACTTAATTATATAATAAGTATTCTGATATGAGGTGGTATAGCTTATGTAGATAAGCTGAAGTATACAATATATTTTGAACCAAACTATAGGTAATCAATTCTAACCAATTAGTAACATTGGTTTTTAAATAATTGGAGAGGAAAAGCCAGAACTAAGTATACACTAAAGATTGAAAAACCATTCTTAAGGAGGCTACAACCAAGCATGGGCCAGAATATCCCACGATCAGTGATTGTAAGTGGTATAGCCCCTCTGCAAATAATGACTGTGAGATATAGCAGGACCTGGAAGGTCAACTTTCTGTCACAGAAACCCGATGAGTCTAATGTATCAGTTTTACTATTTTTTGTTCCCTGATACCTATGATTTTGTTGGAATAATATCATTAGATATATAAGATTACTATTTATTACTCTATGATATGTCTGACTTGAAAAAAAAAAATTTTTTATGACCAATGAGGCAGAATCCTCTTCCTGGTTCTATATTTATAAATAGGTGTGTGTGTGTGAACCTGTATATTTCAGTGATTCATTTTTAAATTAGTTCGGTTAAGAAAAATATAAAAATCCATTCTGTACAAATTTTCATTAAAACCTATCAAACTAAATGAATTATACATTTTACAAATAAAGCTTTTTATTCGATAAAACAATTAGTTCTCACTAGAATATTATTTTAGAGTTCAATAAAATATATTTTCACTTATAAATAGAATGGTATTAAACAACAAGTACAATAAATAAAAACCAGTTTCACTAGAAGTGGAATGACATTAGAGAGGAATACAACACTACAAAACATTTCAATTTGTAATTAAATTATTATGAATTTATTGTTCAACTATGGATGAAATTACCGATTTTTAAAAAAAATTTCATTACCAAAATGTGTGATGGAATAGCAATAGTGTTCCCCCTTTAGTGAAGTGATATAATCGCCAGTTTAAGCTGCCTATTATATGTGTTTATTATTATCACTGGCAATAATTAATCGGGAAACTGGGAGTCTGTTATGAAGGAGTTGCGTAACCTAAGAAGATTTTCCATGTTATATTAAAGAAGTATATAAATAGTACTAAATGATGAAATTTAATTTAAAGTTCCCTGAGAAAAATTAGCGTAAAAGGTATGTCCACTGCAATTTGCTGTAAAAGATAGAGTGGGGGGTCCTTACCCATCACAACTACATTTATTCTACCTTCTTAAGTTTTGGTAAAAATATTATGAAGCATTAACATTAGAAAATTAAATTGTACACCTATTATATTCCATTAACTTTTTCATTATTCAAATAACAACTAAGATGCAAAGATTATAAATTAGTTCTCCCTCTAAACTCCTTCCCGCATCTGGTTTTAAAATGAATAATTTTAAAGGTTGCTTTAAAAAGCTGAAATAACGAATTTGGTTTCTGTATTTTAGAAATAAAGGGATTCTGTCCAAAATAATTACATTCTAAAATATCTTTCTTAACAAAAACATTTTTTTTTCTTCATTATTTGTAAAATAACATACACCGATTTTGTTCATTTTTTTTTTTAAATAATAAGGATACTAAGATTTTAAATTTGGGTTCTCTCTCCCCTAAAGATTTCAGCCATTAACAACTTATTATAATAATTAGTGTAATAAAACTAGATTGGGTGAAACATATCACGGTGAACGCTGGATGAACAGTGAAAGGAGGTTGAGTAGGATTAATGGTTTTTTTTTATTTGAGTGTTAGCCTTCCATTCAACCACTTAGGGTCATGGAGGAAGGGGCTATCTACAGGTTGCCACCCCATTTTAAACACCCATGGCTCAGGACAAGCTTCTATATTATAAATAAAAGATTGACCTNGACCAAAACTGACTTTGAACATGTTTCACTCTTTGGGCTACGAACTTGCAATACTATCGACTGATATTTATTTCTACAAGTTAAAACTGTTAATGGTGTTCCACAGTGATGAATATTTCAGCCACTACAGTGCAAAAGCAGTTTTTAATGAAGCTTATTAGGCTGCATGGAAACATTACCTGATCCGAGGTAATGACTAATTATTCATTAAAGAACAAATCCCTGTGATTTGCTTGTAGGGAACTGAATCAAACAGATTTCCCATGTTTCACAAAAGAAAAACATAGATAAAAGGTTAATGACTAATTTGAACTTAGCAGGAGAAGGAAATGAAAGTTTAAGATAAAACCAATGAGGCTGGCTCTGGAAACTCACCTAGACTGTGAAAAGAAGCGGCGGCAGATACCTACAGCATTCATAATTACATTCTTAATTATCATCTTCAATATGTGTGTTTTGCACAATGTTTGGAATATATGTACGGTATTTTTATTTAATATGCAAGTAATTTATATTTTATTATATTTATGAATTTATGCTTGTGTTTCTGTAAATGTATGTAATTGGTGTGTGGAAGGCATTGAAAACAATGCTCGTATTACGTGTTGATACGCTTGCGATGTCGTCGGCAGTACTGTCCGATTTGCAGAGACCTGATGGTGCATTCCTAGTTATACGTTCGTATGGCGTACATCTCACCTTTAGCGAATTTTCGCATATTTGCATCTTGTGCTCACGGGAGATACACCTTTAGGCGCCATCATATACGATCCTCTTCCCTTGGAGATATCTAAATAATTACATAAGAAAAAGTCCTTCACAGAGAAGCAGCTGAAACTGTACATTTCCTCAATATCGCGTATGATAAATATTTGTATTTTAATTTTCCTTGTCATAAAATTCCCCAAATTATGGAATATATATTTTATCAATAAACAATTCTGTGTCAAGTTTCATTGCACTTAACTAAATACTGCCAGCTGGCGTGATGTGACTTTCTTTAGCGCTACTAGACATTTCAGGGGAACCGACTGCTCCAATTAATCCGACATCGCTCTATAACTATTTTGGTCTTTCAATTTATATTTAAAAGCGATTGCCATATTTTATTTTAAAAAATTGGCTTCTAGGCCTTAATGTAAAAATTTATGGTTGAATAATATAAACCAAATACTGATGCATAGAAGTTTTTTTCTCGCACTTGGCATTGCTGGTAATCATTAACTCCTATTAGTTCGATTTTTCTCAGTAATGAACTTGGCCTTTTGTTTTGCATTTACAGCTTTTTGCTGAATTTCATTAAGATAATTAAGCATAACACAGGAACTGTGTAAACTAAGCGAATTCCTCATTAACACAGTTGACGCATAATACTTGTATATCATCTTCCCATCTTAATATTATAGGATACATATTACAGAATATTTAAAGAGTTTAGCAAGATAAGGACTTAATCTATAATTAAAGATAAGAATATACAAGGATAAGTAAACCTATTAAATGATTCCAAAGTTCTCTAGATTGATATATACTAATTTGTTGTTAATGGATTTAATTTTTTTATTATTCAAAAAAAGTTACCATAAGCCTTAATATAAACAGTGGTGGCAGTCCTTCACAACTTCTCAGAAGAATACAGCAATGAACCAGATCCATATGCTTTATAGGTACATCAGTACTATATTTTGTATATATATATANCTACACTCGTATTTTCCTCCGGCTCTTGATCATTATACATATCGAAGCCGACGGTGTTTAATTATATATATATATATATCTTTGTGTGTGTGAGCTTTATCTTTATGTTATTAACATTACAAAAATAATTAATGAACAAAATTGGTATAAAATGAAATTTTATAACATCTGTATTCTACAACAGTAATAAATAAGATTCCTAGTGTTAGGAGTATTAGGTGCCTTATACCAAAGAGTATAGTTATGATCTTAATATCTTCCTTGTTATTTAAGTTATGAAAAATTTCATAGAATATAATGTGAGTAAAATGATATTTTATTACATTTATATTTTATAGCTTTTACGAAAAAAGGCATATTAAGAATGAAATTTAGGAATGTAGCTAAGTAAATGGGTGAGCGCATCCCCCAGTCAATCTTGCCATCCAGTCTAAGCAAACTTCGTCCAATAAAGGTCGTACCTTTTATACTCATAGACCTCTACGACTTTTTAATTAATTTCCATCGTTTACTCTTATTTATATTTAACTGTAATGAAATATGGAAAATCTTCTTAGATTACTCAGCTCCTGCATGACAAACATTTTCAATGACAAATTTGTTTCCATTATTTCAAGTGACCATGTCACTAGTCAACAATTTTATTTTTCCAATATAATGGGCAATTTCTTATTAATTTGACATCATATAATACTAATACAGAACTTAAATTGGAATTTTAACTATTGTTACCAAAGCAAACACAATAATAATATAATTTCATTTTGTTAAATCAATTATTTGATTAGTAATTATTTTTAATAGTAAAATTCAATATTAATTATATTTGCTTATTGTTTTTATTATTAAAATTGGGTATAAAATACTTATCCTAGTTTTTAATTTCCATTCCGAAATAGTAGCAGTCTTTAATAGAGGTGTTATTGAGCATCTTTAAGATACGTGTCACTCGCACAGTCACCAGTATTGACACATTTGTCGTAGCATTGTTAAGGAAAAAAAAAATTATCATTCATGCATGATAGTCAACTGAATCTATTGTTTATAACTGGAATGTTTTCTTTGTTAAAAATTCGTTATTGATCAGCTTTTCATTTGCACTCGTGTTAACAACTGAGAGAAACTCATGGAATTTAAAGAGAAAATTTGAAGTGATAACACCTATCACTATTATTTTATTTATACCAACGTACAACACTAGCAAACAGAACTTCAGTTTGTTAAGGTTTACAGCAAATCTTAAGCTAAGGTCACAAATTATAAAAAATTTCTTTATCAACAAGAGGAAGCTCAGGTGAGCAAAGTACAGAACTAAAGACCACACACCAATTTGACCAGCACGCCATGGGTTGCTGTCTACTTCTTATCGCTGTAGCTATATTTAGAACATGGACCTACTTAAAGGATTTTTTTAAAGCTCAATCCTAACCTATCGACCAGAGTGATCTTTGAAAGTGAAAAAGATTTTGAGGAGTTAAAATTTTAGCTGTAAAAAACAGACTTAAATTTAAACCTGGTTGATACATTGACCATTGGCTTCATACATTGCCATTTATCTAGATAATACCCATACCAACTGTAGATGGGGTTTTTAGTAATATCTGGAAAAAAAAAATGTGATAAGAAACTGAAAATAACAAAATGTCAGAAGATATCTCTATTGGAATACATTTTATCACAAATAACCTGAAGCCTAAACAAATGAAGCCCATTTTTATGAACTAGTTACATTTCCCAAGACCAAAACTGACTTTGAACATGTTTCACTCTTTGGGCTACGAACTTGCAATACTATCGACTGATATTTATTTCTACAAGTTAAAACTGTTAATGGTGTTCCACAGTGATGAATATTTCAGCCACTACAGTGCAAAAGCAGTTTTTAATGAAGCTTATTAGGCTGCATGGAAACATTACCTGATCCGAGGTAATGACTAATTATTCATTAAAGAACAAATCCCTGTGATTTGCTTGTAGGGAACTGAATCAAACAGATTTCCCATGTTTCACAAAAGAAAAACATAGATAAAAGGTTAATGACTAATTTGAACTTAGCAGGAGAAGGAAATGAAAGTTTAAGATAAAACCAATGAGGCTGGCTCTGGAAACTCACCTAGACTGTGAAAAGAAGCGGCGGCAGATACCTACAGCATTCATAATTACATTCTTAATTATCATCTTCAATATGTGTGTTTTGCACAATGTTTGGAATATATGTACGGTATTTTTATTTAATATGCAAGTAATTTATATTTTATTATATTTATGAATTTATGCTTGTGTTTCTGTAAATGTATGTAATTGGTGTGTGGAAGGCATTGAAAACAATGCTCGTATTACGTGTTGATACGCTTGCGATGTCGTCGGCAGTACTGTCCGATTTGCAGAGACCTGATGGTGCATTCCTAGTTATACGTTCGTATGGCGTACATCTCACCTTTAGCGAATTTTCGCATATTTGCATCTTGTGCTCACGGGAGATACACCTTTAGGCGCCATCATATACGATCCTCTTCCCTTGGAGATGTCGAGACGTTTCGGTTATCTATCGGCTGATAACCGCTCATCGTTTTCTACCCTTATCTTCGAGAACGGGTTCCGTTTGGAGTGAAAATTCCATTGTATATTAGTTTTACTTTATCTTTCTCTCTTCTTCTTACACTTTATCATTCTAGCTGGGATCCAGCTCTGAGAGGTAAACAAAATTTATTGCGAACAATTAATGTCAGCTCCTTTGAGCATAAGACGGTGTATTCGTCTTTCTCGTGCGTTAGGCTCTCGCTAGTATGTTGGGAATTTAATAAGTTATATGGCTAGTCCCGGTGGTGTAATGGAAGCATACTGGCCCGGAAAGCAGGAGATCCAGGTTCGAGTCCTGGCTGGGACAGATAGATTTTTTTATTCTATTCCCTCTCTTTAATTGTTTAAAATGTACGTGGGATAATAAACCACAACTAAATGAATATTTATAAATTTATTGGGTATTGTTATATTTCTCTTTGTATAATTTATGTAGATCGGCTTTTCATATCTGAGCTCATCAGAGCCCACTTTTTCATTTTATTAATTCGTTAATTACGTTCTTTTTTTTTTTTTCTTTTTTTACCTTATTCTATTATCGCACAATACTAAGTATATAACTAACCAATATATTTANTATATATATATAAAATACATTCTAAACTAATAAAGTAGTGGCTAGGAGGAAAAAAAAGCCTCTTGCGGGCGACTAAATGTGAGTTCACGTGGCAGAGAAGCCCTTCACAGACAACATTAGAATGGAAAAGATAGAAACAAATCCAATAGAGAACAGAATAATATCAGCTGTAAGGGGAATAAAGGAAATGTTGTTCACTGCTAATTGGCTGGGGTTTCTTTCTTTTTTTTTTTTTGTTTTTTTTTTAAGTTGTATTTTTTTTAATTTAATAATTATTAAGTTTTGCCTCTTTCGTACGCAACAAAACAACGAAAATATAATATAAACACAACGAACGGGAACGAAATCGCGCGCTCACAAGTACACACGCGTCCTCTCAGTATTATTCAAGGTCTTAAATTGTTGGCAGATTTCTCAGGGAAATCAAGCAAGCAATTGGCACCACGAGAAGAAAATAATTGGTCATGTCAATGGTCAACGTTCAGTCAAAAAAGGAGTTAAGGAAAAATCTTTATTGAAAAAATGATTTATTATTTTATTACAATTATCTACACCATAATGCCACGTTTTTGCTTGCAAGGCAGTCATTTCCAGAGTTCAAAAACTAACGAAGTGCAGATTCTATAGACAATTATTAATTGATTGATCTAAATTATACATAATCATAGAGTTACGAACAAATAATAAAATGTTATAAATGTAAAACTTAACTTCATAACACAAATGTTCTGCTCTGCATTTATATTTTGTATACATTTTTACGGAAGACTTTGTATGCATTAAGGAAGAATTTATGAATGAACTGTGACGGTTGAAGACATCCCCCACTTATGGTCGGCCAGGAAATAATGGTACAGTTAAAAGTAATTAATAATGACTTTATAATATCACTGCAGTAATATTAACATTTCTCTTCATTGGCCTTTTTTGGCTTTTAAGATAAAACAAATAGTCACCTATTCATATTTACGTACAACATCAATGACACACTATTAATTATATATGTTTATACATATATATACACACACACATAATTATACAGTGTGTCCAAGATAGAACGAGTCAAATACCACTCACTAAACAGATTATTGAAGAATTAAATAGAGCACAGAAAAATTTGTTCTTCAGCTCTAGTTTCAGCCTTGGACAGCTGATCCAGTCCAAATGTTACTATTTACAGATGACATTTACTTTTTATAATACTCTTGTAAATTCTTTAAAAAGCTCTTAAAACACCAGCATGATGATGACATAATATGTTTGAAATAATGGACCTACTTTAATATAAAACCTGGTATCCTTAACATCGTTATTTGTTATTGTTATTATGTGATTATACTGTTCACGTAGGCCTCCACAATCTCCGAAATAATCACATATTCTTCTTCCTGGCTTGGGATTGTCGAAAAGATGTTTTAATCCGAATTTTCGTACAACCTCTGATGGCTTCTTCAGAGCTGTATGGAGAAACGTACTCCATTATATATGGTGTTAGGAGAGTGCCATGGTCGCATCTATGCTTCATGCTCGGCGCTAATTCCATCTCTCGGCGGAAATGGCCATCCAACAAAACTGTACTAGGTATGTCAGTAAGAATTTAGGGATGCGTTGGAAGGCGCAGGAGAACATGAAATTAAGTGCAAAAGGCGACACAGGGGTCCTTAGAAAGTTCTTTCGTAAATATGTCCTTTAAATCATTTTTCTGTGATCCCTAAAAAAAACCTCTTATTCACAAAAACAGATCCTGCTACTTCTCATCCGCGACTGTATTATTGTTTACTTGTTATGAGAAAGGATTGGTCGAGGATTCGGTTATTAGATTTGAAAACATTAAGACTAATTTGAAAACAGAAAAGCATTTATTATTGCAAACGTTTCGGCCTAAATTTCAGGCCATCTTAAGGGAGATAGGTTCTAATTATGCTATCGGCAAAAATTGTGCAGGCCTTACATGAAAGTCCGTCAGGGCTCTGCAAGGACCCAGGCTGCCTCAGCAGAGATAATGAAGTGGCTGATAGTGTACTTAAGCAAACGAAGATGGAGCTAACAAGATGGAGAGAGCAATAGGCCCAAAAGAGTGGGGGAAGTGCTTTTTCTTTGCAGTTAGTTATATTCTTAAATATCATACTTCCTCGAGTGTTCCATGGACATTTTACATCCATGAGGTTTAACGAATTTTTTCATAACTAACATAAAATCAAAGATATCAACATAGTAAATTTTAGTCTTCCACTAAACCCCCCCTCCCCTCATTAGATTTCAATCATAGCCTGATTCCCTCTACAGTTTGTAATAAAAATCCTAAATACCGGACTTCATTGCTATATTTTAAAAATAGGATGACCCGACAAGTACCCAAATTAATATTTTTAAATATCTTCTTTAATGTGGTTTTTTTTTTAAATAAATATTGTAGAGCATAAATAAAAATTTAAAAATTACATTTCACACTTTTTTTGTATAAATTTTTATCGTGACGTTTTTTAAATCGTGAAGATTTTAAATTGTGGTCTCTTTCACTTTCTCTCTCTAAATCCTCTCCCCTCATCGGGCGATTTTAGCCATTAACAAACTCATTCTTTGGTTTGTAAAAAAGAAGCTCTAGAGAGGGTACGGATGAAGATAAGTCTCAGTTGCTTGTAATAAATGTATTTGAAGGAATCAAAATTTGACTTTAAAAAAACCTTTGACATTTAAGTGTTTCCTCCATCATATTTTTTCAAGTGGAACATCACAAAAGTCAATCAAACATTTATTTCATCTCAACATTTGAAGGCCGTTTTGACCGAAAGACACTTTTGACTTACGACAGTCTGTATCTGTCGGTCTACAAATGAACTGTGGTCAAATAATGAAGATGTAAATAAGACAAAAAGAAAAATTAAAATAAAGATCCCCAACATCAGGCTTAGACGTACGTACAATAAATTACCTATTTGACAAATGTATTTAGCTGTAACATACTAATAACAACAAATTAGCTTGCTATAACTAATAGGGTTAGAATGTAAAAGCAGTTGGCGTTAATATCCAAAAATAATAGTTAAATAAAATAAAAAAATTAAGCAGACATGAATTATCACAAACAAGCTGTACAGTGTTAGGCATAAACATAAAGAAAAAAAATATAAGTTAGTTGACAGAATAATTCCAACCCATAAGGTACATAATAGTTACTAAATAGAATTAGAACATTTTGAAAAATTTAAGAAGACAATTAATTTTCTTCAAATTTTATGTCTAAGGAAGGAGACAGTGAAATAAATACTTCAGTTCTTCCTCAATGAATTTCTTTGATCAAAAACTTGGAAAGATGTTACGCTGGAAATACCTATTTGTGAATTCACAACATGGAAGATTATTATTCTCCGATAACACATGGAGATTATTTTATTCATCATAAAATAATAAAAAAATATAGTTAATGTGTCTAAGGAGTCAGAACCCTCAGGGTGAATCTGATTCCTAAGTGCTGAAATTGATTTCTGCTCATTAACTAAATGTATTTTGAAATAAAAAAATTATTTTCAAGACATGTATACTATTCGGATATATGAACCTGACATGTGTAGAACGGACATGGAAATTGACACATATAAACAAATACTTAGTACTGTTTTTAAGATGAGGTAAACCTTAATGTATCCAGCGCTGAAATGCATTCATTCCCAAAGTCAAAATGACGTTGTCCAACCTTTCAGCAACTATTTCCTAAGGTTTATTTTCATTTCCGCTTGCAACATATGCAACAAGGTGGGCCGGGGTCTCCCCCCTCGAATTTTTGCACGGCAGAAATCCGAGTACTACAGGTAAGACATAATAAGCGGGTTCATGGCCCCTCGGCAAGCAGAAGTAGGATGCAGGCGTCGGATACAGTAAGGATTCCCCTTAAGTAGTAAAGTACTACCACAAGAGAGAAACAATACTTCCACAGAAACATAAGACAATAATTACATAGACCTGGACCATGTTACCCCAAAAAGTAGTTGGTATCCCACAACAACCATAAACGCCAGACTTTAAACTCTTTAAAATAATAAATGAATAATGTAATGAAAATAATTATCAAGGAATAGTTCAAAATAATTTCATTTTATTCATGTAAAGTTAAAGATTGATTAAGGACATCAGAATAAATATCTATTTTCTCTGAAATGCTTAAGAAATCAAGTAAATAGATATGGAAGTAGGAGAACAATGATTAATAATTTTCAAGAAATGCACTGGGCCAGGAAAAAAAAATCTTACTACCTTAGCCGGAAATCGAACCCGGGCCTCCTTCTTTCCGGGTAGGCACGCTAAACGGAGACGCGGCGCTAAACCTAGCGCGCCTACCTGGTAAGTAGGAGACCCGGGTTAGATTACTGGTTGAGGTAGTATTTTTTTTTTTTTTGCTCCCTGTGTATTTCTTGTAAATAATTTAGCTTGGGATTACATACCACAATTAATTTAATATTTAAATAATTGATAATGTTTATTCTGAGATGATTTTAGTAGGGGTTCGGTCAAGGTAGATCCAAAAAACACAAATTTAAAAAATGAATTTTTTAATGAAGGATTATCTGTTGACGTTTCGACTTACATTGTAAGCCATCTTCAGGGCTATCATGAAGATGAGAGAGGACGTCCTGTCCCTGAGTTCACATTTCCATGGCCGTGAATGTGAACTCCATGGAAATGTAAACTCAGGGACAGAACGTCCTCTCTCACCTTCACGATTGCCCTGAAGATGGCTTACAATGTAAGCTGAAATGTTGACAGATAATCCTTTATTAAAAAAATACATTTTTTAAATTTGTGTTTTTTGGATCTACCTTGACCGAACCCCAACTAAAATCATTTAAGAATATTATCTACGGTCAATAAAACTCTCCTTTTGATAATGTTTATTTAGTTTTAATAAAAGTTTAACAAAATTTATCACAGCTGGAAA
>KZ807145.1:527448-558799 GCA_000696205.2 Oncopeltus fasciatus
AAAGGATGCAAATAAGTCGGTATATATATAGATTATAATGCAATGGATAAATTTTGGTATTAGTATAAGTCGTTAATTAAATTAAAGCTAACTCAGGAAGGCGGTTATCTTCTCATGGCATATGGCGGGATCTCTCTCCCAGAGAAAACTGACTGGGCTTGAAAGAGTCAGCCATACTGCTACATAAATAAATAAGAAAATATCCATATTTTGAGGGAGAGTTTTTGATAAAGATAAGATAAAAGTCAGATGTGATTGGCGTTTAAAGTGTGTTGTGGAACACACAAGCATTCCTATTGCTCTTTACTTAAAAGTGTACTGCGTACCCCTGCAGTGATTGGCCCACTCCTCGTCATCTCCAACTGCAACAAGATGTAGACAAATGTTACATTAATCACATCTCCAGTACTTAACCCTCCTAGAATATGATACATATTGGCTGACCTCTTCTCAATAAAACAGAGTAATTTACTATAATAATATTGTAAAGGTAAGACTCTAATAAAAGTACTCGCAAGGCATTCAGTTTCTCTATAAAACTGCCATTAAAGGAGAAATTAATATTCGTAATCTTCTTTCACTTAGAGTTTTTTATATATTTTATATTATAACCCTAACGAATAAATAAAAAGAAGACCAATGTACATAAAGGATTTGAGTGAATTATATATACAAAAAGTCCTCTACCATTCACATACCGATAACATATAATCATAATTTTTTTGAGGAGAAGATTACTTTTTAACCTTATTTTCCTTGCGAAGTAATTAATAAAAAAAATAATAAAAAATTAGAAAACCACCAATTTGCAGGTGATAATATTTTTAATACTCCTTCGAGGGTAAATCCAGAAATTAGAAAACATATGTATTATAAAAAATTAATGAGAGAATAGAATAAAAAAATCTATCTGTCCCAGCCAGGACTCGAACCTGGATCTCCTGCTTTTTTGTTCTATTCCCTCTCATTAATTGTTTAAAAAATTACATGGGATAATAAACCACAACTAAATTAATATTTAGAAATAAATGAAAAATGTTCACAACATTTTTGTGAACTGTGGAGGTTTGTAACCATTTCTCATTTAACTCTCATACCTTATATTCTCAGTCTTCATTGGTTTCTGTACACCATCTCCTGAAACTGAAACCAATGAAGACGGAGAATATAAGGTATGAGAGTTCTATATTCATTGGTGGTAGAAATAATAACCCTTTAGATAATTTACCATTTCTCATTTATTTCATCCACTTTTAATTCTCCACTTCCATTTAATGTGTTACGAATGCAACAGGAAAATATTAAATACAAATTATTTTCAGAAGAGAAACATAATCAAATTGAAAAATTCAAAGAAAAATGTTACNTATAAATTAATATTTATAAATGAATAATGGATAATTTTATCAGTAATTTAAGCCTTCTGAGTCCCTAGAAAGGGCGAAAACAACACTAGACATTTAAAGGAAATTATACTGATCCTAGAAGTACTTAATAACTAAGCTAAACTTAATTAATTAACAATATATATACTTCTTAGTAAACTATCAATAAAAATAGTTGCAATTATTTATTTAGATTTAAAGATAAATGTAGCTGAAAAGTAAATCTTCAAGAGGAGATAATCGGGGTTCGGTCAAAGGTTTATTATTAAATAAAAACAAATTTGTGAACCAATATGGTTTTATTTTTCCCAACTTGTTTCGGCCTGAATTTTAGGCCTTCTTCTTCAGAGCTATGGTGATCATTAGTACCCCAGCAACCATGGGTTAGAACAGGTAATTCGTGAATCTCCCTCTTCTGAAGAGGGCTGAAATTCCGACCGAAACACGTTGGGAAAAATAAAACCATATTGAAAAGGAGAGTTTGCTGACCGTAGACACCATTCTAAGATGACTTTAGTTGGGGTTCGGTCGAGGTAGATCCAAAAAAACACAAATTAAAAAATGTATTTTTTTAATAAAGGATAATCTGCCAACGTTTCGGCTTACATTGTAAGCCATCTTCAGGGCTGTAGAAATACAATGTCATGAGAATACAGTAATATTTGAAATTAGTAGATAATTATAATGTAATGTGATATCAAGTGTATGAATGTAGAAAGCTATGTAAGACAATTAAAGTTTATGAAAACAATTTGAAAAAGGACCAATTTGAAAAAAACATGCAAACAAACAACACAGTAATATTTGAAATTAGTATAATAGAGAATTATAATATAAGATATATATACTAGATATCAAGGGTATGAATGTAGAAAGCTATGTAAGACAATTAAAGTTTATGAAAACAATTTGAAACAAGAACCAATTTGAAAAAAACATGCAAACAAACAACTTATTGACAAGAAAAAAATGAAATATCATTAAAGCAGTAATTTGCCACACCTACCTATCATGAAGATGAGAGAGGACGTCCTGCCCCTAAGTTCACATTTCCATGACTAAATAGTATAAATTTTATTTTTTCTCAGAGCGAAGAGTAAAAGGGAGTGGGGGTAGCAAGTACAAGGCAGGCGGAAGGTGTAAATGGAAAGCGGCCTGTTACAAGAGAGGGCAATAAAAGGACGAAGGAAAAAAAGGGAAGGGTATTATTGGGAATAAGTGACTTTGGAACTGGGAAAAATGTTTTGACAGGTTTTTTGAGACGGAGGGCTGATGGTTTTTAGAATGTTAAAAATGTTAGAATAAGTTGAGGAAATGTGTTCTATGTCTGTTCTGTCGTTAACTGGATAGTGTTGTAAGTTGATGTGAACGGTTTCAGACAAAATACGTTTGTGTTGATAGGGTTCAGTGGAAAGAATGGTTAAGCTATCGAAGTCAAATGTGTGTGCTTCATGAAAAACATGTTTGGTGAGGGCAGTTTTTATTAGTTTATTCTTGATGTCATTTTTATGGTTATTAATTCTGCGGGAAATCGGGTTTTTTGTTTGTCCAATGTAAGAACCTTGGCAATTCGGTGTGGAACAGGGAATTTTATAGACGACATTAGTTCTGTTAGGAAGGGGGATGGGGTCTTTGAGGATGGTGTAAATAGATTTTAACTTGTTATTGGTGGAAAAAGAAAGCTTGAGGTTAGGAAAAGTTTTTCTGAGCGATTTCTTAATATTTTCAGACAGTTTTGGAATATAAGGAAGAGAACGGAAAACAAGGTCGTTATTTTGGGGGAGGGGGATAGCTGGAGAAGAGGAAATAAAAAATTTGTTTTTATTTAATAATAAGACCTTTGACCGAACCCCGACTATTTCCTGATTATCAACTGTCAACCGACATCCGGAAGAACACAAATCTTCACTTTAAAAGAAACTAATCTTTTAGACGGTTGATTTCATTGACGAACCTGTGGATATCGTAGTACTTCGGCCAACAGAAATACTGTAACAAGTTATTACTCTGACTAACTCGGAGTTAAAAACTAGGTCACACCTATAACGTAAGAGAAGAATCTTCCAACCGTCTGGACTTGAAGGGAAGAGTGTAGGGAAAGTATATAGATATATATCTCACCAGCTGGATAGCTATAAGGATAACCGTCTTGAGAGAGAACCTCCTGTCGCAGAGGTCGAAGAGCTGCTCGAGGTTGGGCCCCAGGAGTTCTGTCACTAGAACCTGGTCCCTCGAGCAGGCGCCGAAGTAATAGACTCTCGGGACGCCGACCGGGTTTTCTGTGTGTCAACGGTACAATGTCATCTACAAGTACTCATCAATACTCTCGTATAAAAACCTTCAATACACAACTCATTATATTAGTATTAAATTCATTTTAAGCGTAAGGGAGTCCCTATGCAAAGAAAATATCAAAAATCCTCTTAAGTTGCTCAAATGCATTAGTTTCAAGCTGCAAAAACTAAACAATTTTGCTTTGAGCACGTAATTAAGATTTGGCAAGCTATAACTCGAAACAAACAAAAGAAATTTGATTTATACAAAATCCTTAAAGAACAAATAAATACAATCTAAATATTGTATATTTATTTTTGAGGACTTAAACTTATATATTCTTTTAACTATATACTTATTCTAATTATAGACTTTTGAAAATGATTCACCAAGGGACCGGCCTAACGAGCTGTTACCGCTGCCTAGCGCTATAGATTCCATTCCTAAGATATATAAAAGCCTACGACCATGTGTATTTAGAATAGGGAGGCTACATCTAGATAGCCCTTCTCTCCGTCGCCATTAGTTGCATGGTAAATAAAAGAGAAAACCTATCACAAATAAGTAGGAAGGTCCACTTACGATTAGCTTGTACACAAAAAGAAACAAAAACGAAAACTAACTTTAATTAAACTTGTATGCATAATGTATAACTTAAACATGTACACATTCGCCGTGTAAATTATACATGGCGTTGAAGACGAGGGTTTCAGATAAACTCATTAACGATTATCTATTTCAAAATAGTCTCAGCAGGTTGCCCGAATGCTCCAAAGGACATTCTGTAAAGAAAAAACATAAGGGTTAATTTTGAAAAACCTTAGCCCAGAATTGCTTTGCGTATTTTTATCGTAAATACAAACAGAAGAATACACACCATAATAAATGCTTTGCAAATATTCAATTTTTTTTTTTTTTTTTGGGGGGGGGGGGGTTGGAATAGACATATCTCATTCAAAACTGACAACAAGAAAACGAAGTTCCTTCATTTCAGAGAATTAAAGAATGCTGATTGGACGTATTTATTTATTGTAATTATTATTTATCATATTTATAATTTAAAAAAAAAATTGAAAGTTACGAAGAAAATAAATTTAGGGGGCAACGCTCTGAGCGAAAGAAGCTATCCTAGTGACACACCTGGAAGTTCATGAGTCAGTGAATCCCTCATCGCACTACCAACCATTTTCTCAAAGGTCATCCTGTCTCCCTACTTTCTACTACTAATCCTCTGAACTTTTCGAGGACATATAAAAAATTCACTAGGGTTAATGTAAAATAAATTATCCACTAATAATAAATCTTTATTAAAACCTGAAGCAGAGCATCAATAGCTGTAGCTTGTACCACGAAGGAAAATTTGCCAGTTAAACGTGATGATTTCCCTCACATTAATTGTTTAAAAATTACGTGGGATAATATACCACTTCAAAATTACTATTTAGAAGTGATACACAATAACTGTGGTACCCGAGAATAGTGAAAATTCTTCAAAGATTAACTCAATCATAAATGTTAAATTTCACCTCTAAAGCTAAAGAAAACAATAAAGTTAGTTAACAAGACCAACCGGGAAGGAATAAGTGAGTCCTCGTTGCAATTTAAATATCTTCTTTTTTATGCCACATAAATAAAAAATTAATAGAAAATACATGAGTAAATATTTTGTTTTTGTGGTATTTAATTCCACGTAAATTATAACAATTTTCAGTGCTAGGGACAGTTGGTTTTTTTATTCTGTTCTCTTGCACTAAAAATTGTGAAAATACATGAGATATGATTAGATTTCAACCCAAATAAAGTTTTATAAATTCATTCCAAGCACTAATTACAAGTAATATATGTTATTAATATCAGTGATTAAAAAATTTGGTTTTTCACTTATCATCCACCCTCAGCAAAAATGAATACATTAAAGAGTTTGGAAAAAAAATAAATAAATAAACACTGAATGTGGTTTCTCTATTATAAATGAGGAGGGCATGAAGTTTATGTTACATATCATTAAAAATCTTCCTTATTGCATTTCGTTCAAATGTTACAAATCATAAATGACAAATGTTTTGTACTTCTATAATTTATACTACAATATGTAATTTGTTTTCGAAATAATATTTATAATGAATTTGATAAATCTTAAGTATTTTTTTTTTACTTTAAGAATCACCCCATCCTACAAGCACAGTTGTTTTCAAATATCTACGAACTCATTAAAATTTTCGGAAAGAAGATGAAATTAGTTGCAAAATTTTACAGGCATCTATAATATAGCTATATCGAAAATCATTATGAACGGGACATTTTTATACCCCCAATGAAGGGTCGAAGAGAAATCCAATACATTTATCAAGCTATAAAAAACAAAGCGATTGAGTTTAAATTTGTTCTGCGGAAATGAGCTAACAGTCATTCACATATAGGAGCAGAAGAAATGGATAAAGTACAAAAAGTAATATTTTATCCTAAATGAAAAAATGGTCAACCCAATCAGGAGATGATGGTGAGGGATTAATCCTCTTTGTTACACTTTTAAACTCATTAAAATCTAACATAATGCTGAAAGGAATTTTAAGGAAGATGATCTACTGAATATATGTTTTGCAAAAAAAAAAAAAAAAAAAAAAAAAAAAAAAAAAAAAACCAATCACCTAATTGCTTTCATCAATGTTTTCCTTAATAATATTAAAGACAAAAATTTTAAGATAACCTCTTCCCCCTATTTCCTATATTATATACATTACTTCCTCCCCCCCCCCCCCCCCCATAATTCTACCTGTTTCATTGAAATGAAATTAAAAAAAAAAATAGTTATGGCGTCAAGGAGCTTGCTTTTATGGAGGTAAACAGGACACTATGAGAGAAAAACTAAACACTTCACATGAGATAATATAAAAATAGTAACTTAAAGAATGAGAGTAATTAATTTAAAAAAAAAAATTGCTTTCACTAGCGAAATGAAAGTGAATGAAATGAATTTCCGAAACTTGATATGAAAAAAGAATATAAAAAATATATTAATTTAAATATGATTTGTTTTATGATTGAGCTACTTATTGGTGCCCTACATTTTCCTGATTAGGAAAGACTAAAAGAGGGGACTACGTACGAGGACCACTGCTGCCTGCCCTGGTAGGACGCCCGCACACTTTGAGGAAGCGGTGTACGAGGACACCTGGAGAGCCCCCACACATGCAAATGGCCGTGTGAGCAGGTGGCGACCGGGGCCACCACGTCTCGCCAGCGGATGGAGAAGTATCCATCGATGGAGAATGATGTCCCACTCTTCATCTTCCACACTCGTAATACACAACATTCTCTCTTGTTGTCCGATACAAGACGGGACCGAATCACCTTCACTGAAGAAGCTATAGGTTCCAATCTAAATTATATACAACTTTATATATATTCACTAAAACGCGCCAGTACAAGCATTAGTAACATCTGATTTTTTTTTTTAAATAATGAAACCAAATAAAGTATTTGATTGACTTATTGGTTAATGGCTAAAATCTGTCACGGAGGGAGGAGGGCGACGAAGAAAACCAACATTTTAATTTCATAAATATTACGATTTATAAAATTAGAAATTTAAAAGTAAATAACGAGGGTCATTTAAACAGGTTGACAATGTCAGCTCCTCAGAGCATAAAACGATATATTCGTCTGCCACGGAGGTTAGACTCTCGACACTAGTGTGGGGAATTTAATAACTTATTCAAAATGAGTTTGTTGACCGTAGATATTCTAAGATGATTTTAGTTGGGGTTGAAAAATTTTTCAATTTTTTTTTCTTGTCAATAAGTTGTTTGTTTGCATGTTTTTTTTTTTCAAATTGGTTCTTTTTCAAATTGTTTTCATAAACTTTTAATTGTCTTACATAGCTTTCTACATTCATACTCTTGATATCACATTTAATTATAATTCTCTATTATACTAATTTCAAATATTACTGTATTCTCATGACATTGTATTTCTACAGCCCTGAAGATGGCTTACAATGTAAGCCGATACGTTGGCAGATAATCCTTCAGTAAAAAAATACATTTTTTTAATTTGTGTTTTTTTGGATCTACCTCGACCGAACCCCAACTAAAATCATCTTAGNAACAGAAGTTAGAGACTAATATATTCACAATAGCCAAATGGAGGAGAAAAAAAAAATTATTGTCGTTGAGGCTGTCTCTAGGCTAGAAGGGTGGGGGTGAGTAAAAGTGCAATACTTTTCTTGTTAAATATTAAAAATTAATTTTAAACTGAGTAAATGCAATAAACTGTTTTCACAGCACTGATAATCAACATAAAACCGTAATACCCCGATAATATTATATTTCCATTGGATAATATATTATCCTTTCCTACATATAATTCTATAAGAATTGTAATTCTACAGTTCTTAATAGAAAGCCTAAATAACGAATTTTCTTTCTATATTTCAAAAATATTTGAGCCCACTCAACACCATATATATATATATATTTTTTTCATACATTTTTCCTCAAATTCAGATGAGGTGGAGAGAGGAAAACCAAACATTAGTTTGCATTACCAAAACGTTTGTAGGACATAACAAGTGGAAAATATGATCGTCTAAAAGTTATTCTCTGTTTAAAATTAAAAAAGGAAAAATAAATTATTAAGGAATATATTTAAGAATGTATCCACTATCTAACTAAATACTTCTCCAAGTCTTTCGTTCCGGCTATTCCAGTATTGGGCCTGCTTTACTGATTTTATATAATACATTACTCAGGTTTAAATGATATAATTCATTATTTACACTCCATTCATTTCAATATTATTGGGAAATTCGCTTCATTTGCGCAAATCGTCCCTGACGGAATTATTTTGTGTTAGTCGTTTCAATATTTTTGGTAATTATTAATTTAGAATTAAGTTTAAAAACACTCTTCACGTTACAGACTAGCCCCTTTTTTGAATAGTCAGGTTCACCTGAGTTCAGCCTTTTTTTTTTTTTTAATTTAATAGAGACATGCCACTTTTCAGTGCGAAAACTACAAAATGTGTGACCGCTAGAGCGTTGCGAGTGTGTGCGCACTACATATAAATATTAATGGGTCATGAATTTTGGATTCAGATACATAATACCGTTTTTTGTTTTTTTTAATTAAGCAAAAAACCCTCTAGCGATTTTTCAAAACATCGCACTTGGCATACTGAGTTACAATAAAATTGAAAGTCCTTCAAAGGCAAAACCGGTTTTGACTAGAGCACATTGTCACACAAATAACGATCATTTATATACTCCTGTAGCTATTTATACACCGGTATAGATATGACCAGGGTTTTTAAAGGGATGTAATGACTATCATATATATTTATAGTGAACTAACCAAATCAAACCCTTAACATTTTAGCAAATTCCATTTAGGGGAATCAAGTTATTCACGCTATAATGAAACAACTTATAAAAATTCCAACCAGATCATTATATTTATTAGGGACTAAAAATATGTCCCTTTGCGTTTCATCAGGCACGTGCTCTACCAACCGCAGTTTAAAAAAAAAATAACGGTATCAAATTAGGCATTTAAGCTTTTATTTGATGGAGAACGAGTTCGCCAATGACTGAAATAGGAAGGGGAGAGGGTAATGGGGGCAAAAAATTAAAATGTTATGTTCGTTATTATTTGCGTTTTGAAATAGGTTGAAATTGAATGAGGAGGAAAGGGGGGGGGGGAGTAGATAAAGAGATAAATTTATAATTTTAATATATTCCATGTTAATTGAGTTATGAACACAATTATGGACCGATAAAGGTGTAAAGAATAATATTTTAACGTTTATGCTTCCACAACACTCTTACGAAAAATGCATGCATTATGACGGGTGAGCACTTCTCTCCTTCAGTATAGAGAAAACTTTATTGGGCAGACCTTTTATCATCATAGTTCCCTAAAAATTGTAAATTAAATTCCGACATTTATCTGTAACTTAATGAAACATGGTAGATCTGCTTAAATCGCGCAACTGCTAATTACCTTTTTCGTGCATCTAAATGATATTTGAAGCAAACCTGTACCCAGCGCTTGTAAATTTCTGGTAAATTCCCCCTTGACACCCACCATATCAATCTTACAGCACCAGGACTTATTTTACTGGTATGAGTAGTTCATTTACGAATACACCATGCACTATCACGATATTAATAACAATAATATTAAAAATAAAAATAATAATAAAAATAAAACAAAATAGTCAAATAACTAACAGCTCTGATGCTTTGAGGAAGAATATTATTGAGTATAAAGATAAACTATTTTTAATAATTTTTGGAGACTACCCTGATAGCTGTCTTCGAGTGAACATTCTATAGTTGAGACCTCACGTTCTATTTGGTATTCACCTAAAACCACGGAGGGAATTTTTATTTTACTTCAAAAGGAGTTGTCGCTTATCGGAGTGGCTTTATGGATGTTCCTTTTCAGCGTCACTAAATTGCATTACGTTCTAAGCTACTTTTACAAATCAGGCCGAAAATGGTCCTCTTTAATGAGTTATTACATAATATAAATACTATGTAGAATAATTCTCAATGGGGACAGGTTTAAGGTAAGTTACAACTAATTATAGCTGGGTCAACCATGGCTTTTGAAATAGGAAAGCTCACAAAATAAATATATTTTACACTGTAATGTTACTTAAATTGGTCAATTTTATACTCAAGAATTTTATTTTCCTAACAAATGATCTAAATATCGTATATATTATACAGAATAGCTTCTTTTTTGGGTGGCTTTATGCTTTTTTTTTAAACATATATTTACAGTGTTAGCCTCCCTTTCAACCACTTAGGGTCAAGGAGGGAGGAGCTATCTACAGGTTGCCACCCCATTCTAAACACCCATAGCTCAGGACAAGCTTACATTTATTAGATAAAAGCTTGCCCTGGGAGAGATTTGAACCCGCAGCGTTGGGATTGCGAGACCCGACGGATCTCGTGAGCTATCCTGGAGCCCCTTGACTTTATGCTTTAAACTATATTTTACGCTCTAAGTTCGTCAACCAATAAAAACCGTTATTGTTATTATTTTTTTAACAGTTGTGCAGGAAAAGTGCAAATAGCTCATTTTCTACGTTTCAAACAAGATGGGCATAAACAGAAGTTAGAGACTAATATATTCACAATAGCCAAATGGAGGAGAAAAAAAAAATTATTGTCGTTGAGGCTGTCTCTAGGCTAGAAGGGTGGGGGTGAGTAAAAGTGCAATACTTTTCTTGTTAAATATTAAAAATTAATTTTAAACTGAGTAAATGCAATAAACTGTTTTCACAGCACTGATAATCAACATAAAACCGTAATACCCCGATAATATTATATTTCCATTGGATAATATATTATCCTTTCCTACCCCCTGCCTCATTTTCAAACAAAAACTAACACAAGAACTCAGTATGATGAAGCTCTAATACCTATTTTGAATTTCCAAGTCAAAAAAAAGAAAAAAAAAAAAAAAAAAAAAAAATTGAGCCAATTAAACCTTTCTAGTTATATTTTTAAATATCTACTAAAATTAGTGTTTTTCGTAAGGTTTTACAGATCATAGATGATTAAAAAAAAAAATACAAATTACATCTAATATCATTTCGTGAAACTTAAAATAACCAGGACATTACAATTCCAAAGTTTGGTATTCCTGTAAACATCCCCTTAATTCTCCCCTGACTATTTCGATGCTCATTTAATGTTTTAAATAACTAACCAACATAAAAATATTATATTTTGGACGAAAACAGACTTTTTAGCTTTTTATAAAATAAATTGATCAACATTTCCAAATTAAAAATACCAATATGAAAATTTCCTAAAAATATATCTTTTTCTTAAAAATAAAATAAAATAATAATGATGAGGGTAAGATAAATGTGTGAATACATTTAAATCATTTTAATCAAAATAAGTTAGGAAGCGAGAGTTTCACGCTGGGCTAAGAGAGGAATGTGGGAGTGTAGAAGAAGAACCGTTTTCCTCTTGGGAAATGCTGATATACGTAGTGAGACAATACAAATACTACCTCAATACAAATACAAATACAAACGATACACTTCGGCTGGGTGGTACACACTCGCAAGGAACAAGCATTTCCTCTACGCAGAGATGGCTCAGTAGTACCTCAAAGGATGCAAATAAGTCGGCGGGAAATAGCTCAGTGGCGATGAAGCTTGCGAGTGGAGTCCAAAGTTATCACCAGAGAAGGTAATTAGATTGTATCAGAATGTGTAGCTAGTACGCCAATAACATACATCATGTTACGTAATGATAACTGTCATATCTGACTAACCTTCAGCTTCATGGATTACCAACAATAGTCGATTTTTTACTTGAGGGGCATAACGATCCATGAAGCATAAATGCCAAAGACTTTTTGGTTCAATTTGATAAGCCGTATAATTACTCCTTTATTTTCAATAATTATTATTAATTATTGTCAACCGGATTTATTCAATAAAAAAAATTAAACAGTATTCTATTCAAAGGAGTTCAAAAAATAAAAATATTATCGATTTTGGTGGATCACTACATTCTCCTTACCTTTGGAATAAACTTTAACACGGCAAACACCTATTGTCAAAAAAATGACGTCCACTACTCCGAGGGCTGTTGAGAATTGCATAAGGATTAAGAGCATGGAGGTGAAAACCCCAAAAAGAAAAATACGACCGTAGAACCATCAAATAAGTAATAATTATTAAAAATTAAAAAAAGTTTAAAAAAACGCTTAGTACAACGATGTGAATTTGAAAATTATCGCTTCGAGTAATAAACTTCTGACATACGACGAACAATTTGAAAACATATAGTTTCAAAGCTTTGAAGTCGTCTAGAAAATATACTCATTCTAAAAGTATAACTAGAAATTCAACGATTTGGGCCTCATTAAATTAATTAACACTGTTAATTAATTACATACGTTAAAATGACGAGAGAAACATAAAATTTAAATTCATGAGTACCAGTTGAGTATTATTCCATTTACTAACTTTTACTGCATATTAGTATAGAACATGATTTAAATAGAATAAAAAAATATGGGAGTCACAATTGCTATGATATCCGCCTTCGTCAAGTCATCGCTTATTTATAAATAATAAAATTGATTAAACATTAATCCAGGACAGCTGTTGAGGATACTACAAAAAATTGAGAAGAAAAAGAAATTTAAAGCACAACAGGATTCTGAGAATGGTACAAACCTCAGGCCACCTTAGGAGTAAACGTTTGGCAAATAGTTAAAATTTAGAACATTTAACCTTCGAGTGTTTAATCAAGCTCATACCAAAAGCACATCAGATTTCATCGAAAAAAGTTGAGCCGTCAAAGAAAATTCAAGTAACACATACGGAGAACAAATAATTTTATATTTGATTCTTGGACTGTGCATGTCTTAAAATGTATAACATCAACTTTTCAGAAAGGGGTTATGATATTGATTTTTCAGAACAGTTGGAATAGAATAGTTTACTTTTATTACAAATAAACTTAAAATTATAATAATTGACTAATCCTAATGTATTTTATAGCATATTAAGAATGTTAATTGATAAGCGATATAGCGGAGAAAGTTATCGGAATTTGGCTAATGATTAATTGATTCAGAAGACATACATAAGAAGTAAAATATATAAATCATTTAACATTAATATATAATATTAAAAAGATCGATATTCATGAATTATTAAATATTAATTATTCATGAATATCGACCCTTTTCCCAATAAAATTTCGTTAATTATTCAAAAAAAGCAAAAGAAAAAGAAAATATAATTTTATATATATATATATAACAANATATATATCTTGTTTTAGTGATTCAAAGAGATCTTTTAATGTGAATATATAAATTGTACCCAAACAAAAATTGTAGAAAACCTAAACAAATTATTTTTGGAAAAGCCAACAATGATCAAGTGAATTTGAAAAACCATAGAAAATTTACCATACTGAATTCTGAAATTTAAATAACATCGATGAAAAGAAATGATTTAAAGAAAAATGACTACATAGATAAAAAAAAATTGTTTAATAATTCTTAGAAATACATAAATTTAATGAAAAAAGAAAATATAGTAGAAGATTTATTTATTATAGAGGAAGAGCAGTCAATCACACAATTAGGGAAAAAGAAAATAGAACAATTGGCACTAATGCAAAAGAAGGAAAAGGCGAGTCTTTCTCCATGAGACATTGTGTCATTAATTATTATAATTATTGTTATTAATAATGTCATTAATGTGTGTTATTAATGATAAGAAATTAATGGCCATTAAAAGAGACAATTCCAGCATTACAACGTACCAGAAAATAGCAATAGTTTAAATGTTTTAGCCGGATTCGTTGGTTAGTGTACATTTCTTACTGAGGTCCACCAATTATAAAGTGAAAAATTTATTTCTTCAGGATTTACGCCCCAGGACAAATTGAAGTTGGTGAAAATTGAAATTTACACAGTATATTCTCAAATTAGCTTTATAGATTTATTTAATCTAAATGCATACTTACTTACTTCTAAACGATACTGCAGTTACTGATGAATACCAAAATGTTATTTATTTACATATATGCTCAGGAGTCAAATGAGGTACCAATAATACAGATAAATTTGCATAAAAGTGTACTCTAACTATAGCCAATACTTCTTTATAATTTTCGTGTTCTACTAGTGTTTTGGATATAAGTAAGCTTTTGTATCACAGTTTCAATAATCCAGAAAAACAACTAATTAATAAAATCTAAAATGTATGGTAAATGACTTTTTTGCATAAAATTCAGTACACCAAACAAACACACGGATTCTCACTGAATGTTATGAATAATTTTTCGAAAACAACAATGAAAAGCCCGCGTAAAATGTAATAATTTAAAAATCTATCGAAATAATGAAAGCGCACAACCAAGAATTAATATAATTCGTTCCTATTCCTTTTATACGTTAGTAATATATATATATATATGTGTGGGGGGTGGGGGTGGGGGGTTGTATTTAACTATTATAATTATTATTGCAAACCGGACTAAGTCAACTCTGATCTCTCCTTAGTCAATAATTATTCTTAGCCACTATAATAATTCTTATCTGTGTTTCCCATATTGATAAATATTAATAAATATTGATTAAAAAAATTAGTTGACTTTAAAAGTCATTATGGCGAATCTAAATAAATTCTATCTCAAATATTATTATTAAATTTCGCTGGGATGGCGAAGGCAACCAGAGGTATAGTTACGCCTAGCTTGCCCACCAATTGGAATATAATGCACTAAAAAAAAATAACACGTTACATGGTTTTATTTATTTAACTGGAATGGCATTAATAATCACCATTTAAAAAGAAAAAAAAAAAAAGCTCAAAATAATTAAAAAGTTAAAAAAAAAATATATTCTTCCTCAATAAATCAAGATCAAAACTCAAAAAAAAAAAAATAAAAATAAAATAAAAAAAAAAAAAGTTATTCCACATGACATGCTCCATTGACCGTGCAGGGTGAACGCAAATGTTTCTAACGATAAGAAACTTTTAGGTGGCTTCTGAGAAATAATATTCTCTTCTAAAATAAAGCCGGTTAACTTTATTCATGGACTTGTAAGGATGCAGGGGTTAGAAAATAAATAAAAAATAAAAACATAGTAAACTAAAAAAAAAAAAAAAAACAGCTACAGTGGAACATTTATACAAAGCTCATAAGAACATCATGTGTGTTACCTTTCGGTTTACGATGGTACATCCCATAGAATAAACGTCCTGCTTGGACAATTTAGAAAAAATTCAATTAAAAATAACACATAACAATACAAAAAATATTAATCTTTTCGCAGTTGTGTTCACTCTTCCTCGAATACTAATAATCGGCCATAAAATTTATTATTAACAGCAAAAATACAAATATATGATTTTTAAAAAATTTAATTTATTAAAAAAATAAAACAGTTTAATATAGATACTTTAAATCAAAACTTAGCTGTGATAAATTTCTAGGCCTTAATAAAAATATTTATAAAACAGCTGAGAGAAAATGTAGGGCAAAGATATAGATAGCTTACCGTGGGCACCAAGAAGTTTATAAAATCTGTACTCTAAATGTAATTGAGGAGCCTTCGACTTCATTGGTTCCTAAAAATAACAAAGTAGCAATTAATGGCGAGAGCACGATTAGAATTAAAGCGAAACAGACATTTGTTTAAACTGACTTACCATCTTAATGGCTACATGTTCGTTGTTGTACAAATTTTTTCCTGAAACAAAAAAAAAAGAAAATGTAAGACGCACACATAAAGGATCTATTAATAGCACAAAAATATTGTAGAATGGTTATTAGCGCATAAAAAAAAAATTATAATAGAGATTTAAAAAAACAACTTACATAAGTTTTACACAAGGGGGAAGGGAGGAAGTGAATGGATGGTTAGATAAGACTAATCATTACAATATTACTGATACAGGTAAATTTTCAACTAAGAAAAGATTCTCCTGTTGATATTACATACAATAAAATCCCTATACCTCTCTCTGGTTCAGTCCGTAACCTTGGGTACCACCTTGACTCATGACTCAATACTAAAATCAAACGACAAGAACTCAACGGACGCCACGGACTCTTATACAGCCTTATAAATAGGCGCTCACAGCTCACATTAGAAAATAAACTGACCATCTACAAGACTATGACATGAACAATCTGGACCTACGGTGCAGAACTGTGGGGTGCCGCTAAGCCTTCCAATATCCAACGAATACAATCCTTTCAGTCCAAAATTCTTAGAATAATTGCTAACGCTTCATATTATGTGTCCAACTCTACCCTTCATTACGACCTTAATATTCCTTTTGTCAAAGACCTTATCTCCATTCGCTTCAAGCTCTTCCATAGTAAACTCCAATTTCATTCCAATCCATATGCCCAATCCCTGTCGTCGGACTCCAATCCTCACCGGCGACTAAAACGGAGATGGCCTCGCGACCTCCTAGGCCTTAATGCCTAAACTTATTGGGAGTGGGGTCGAAGGGCCCCTTCTCCCTGCACAGGGACGTCCATTTGTTTATTTGTTGTTTATTTTATTTTTTTATATTTTATCATATCATCAAATTACAAGATGTTAATAAAGCGGAATGTGATAAATAAATATTTTTTTTTTTTTTTTAAATATTACAGACAAGTCATAATTTACAGATAGAAATACTGCCGTGTGAACTGGTTTGCCAATTACTAAGTGTGAAAGTGGCAGCCATTGTACATCCATAGAGGTAGAGGGGGGGGGGAGGCCAGTAGAGTCTAACAGTCATGGCCTCTCGTTCAAAAGGCATTGAGCAACATCATTTCTTTGGAGTAGGGACTTGGCTGAACCGAAAGGCGAAGAGCTCCAGAGCGCATCTCAATTTTGAAAGAAAAAAAAAATATATATATATTTCCTATATAATTATTCATACCTATTTGGTAATATGTAACTCAGTTCTTCTTCAAATGTGTACGTTCTGAAATCCGAAGATAATTTTAATTTAGTGTGAGTGTCAACTAATCCAATTACAAATGCCAGATAAAAAATGCTAGACCATCGTAATTATAATTCGATTTGACATTTTCCAAGGATTTAAATTTAGAATGCAATAAAGATTACTACTACTTTAACGACTGACCAATTCGAACCCACTTGCAGATGTACGGAACTCGAAAGTCTGTGATGAGATTACATTTTCCCAGGTATCACTTATATTCGGATTGAAATGATTTTTCCCATCCTATCACCTTTAAATCGTGTTTTTTTTTTTGTTTTTTTTTTTAATCTAGAAAACAATAGAAATAAAATTTCGCTATAATGAGCGTAAAATCAATGTTGATATGACTTTAACAAAGGAACTTCATTCTAGAGTATACAACTGTTTCATATCCTGAAGGGCTTTGGGTATATACACGAATTACATATTATTCTCCCAACAAGAATTATTTAACCACAGCAAAAATACTACTAATAAAATATCTAACGACGATAAACACACATATAGTTGTTTCCTTCATACATAGAATATTTAAAAAAAAAATGTATTTATTGTCTCAGCACCCATAATTTCCGTAAAATTACTATGTAAAAGCGTTAGACGTATAAGTATCGTGCATAATTATCTCGTTATCTCCTAGCTTGCATAATCATACACGGCTGCAATACAAATATTTACCGCTACTAACTCAGTCAAGCAAGGCACAAGAACATAAACGCCGATTTATGACCTGCAAGCTTACCCGCATTACATCTATGCAAGGCATGGTTATTAAGATTACATAGCTGCCGAAGGCGGTCAGAATCATTTATGTTAATTTCAATTTGCACAACTTAGCATATCTTACGATAACATCATAATAAATATGTTAGAAATAATTAAGTACGCATAATTTTTGGTTTTAGGGATTTTAAAAAATCTAAAAAAAAAAACTATTTCTAAATATGCGATTGTCTGAAGATTCACGAGAAGACCAACTCATAAAATTTATAAAAAGATCTAAAACAATAAAAATTAAATCAGTTGAATATGGAATTATACTTCGATTAACGTACAATTGCTGCCTAACAGTTTAAGTAAAAGTGTACGAACCATACTAATTGAAATTACACTATGTAATACAAATTAGGAAATGGTAAGAAAACTGTGAGAACGAAAAATATAAATTTTCAAATTATTTCTCAAGAGGATAGTAACATCTTGCTTATCAAAGATATCATTATAAAACTTTTAGCAGTTATCAATGTTCTATTACTTTAGCTTATATCTTTAAACCCTCATGTCATTAAATTATATTCATATAAAAATCAGGGTCACCACCGAAGCAAAAGTGTAGTAACACATAAAATATGTTGCTAAACAGGCTAGTGACAACTCATAAATAAATACATACAGACCCATACAATTTCACTCATAATACCACCCATTCGAGGCAAAGAAATTTAAGGCAAACTAAAAACACAACTGTATATCACAGTGCATTAATCAAAACAGTATATACGTTTACCCATATAGACAACAGTATATCCTTGATCCAAAATTTCAAATCCTTAGAGAGGTATCAGATAAAATTAGCAGTGTAAATAAATGTATATTTTCATTTAGATCACAGGACACTACTTCTGCCACTACTAATAATGAAACGGAAACATCAAAAGTTTACAAATGGATAGTTTTTTACCGTAGAGATTATTAGTAAATGTTTCTTTTATTGGGGTTCGCTCAAGGAAGTCCAAAAAATGCAATTTAAAATAATAACCTAATGACATGCATATGGGATCCAGGTGACACGACGTCCCCTTTCGCCCTCATGATAGCCCCGAAGATAAATTAATTAGTATTTCCAGCTTAATCTGCAAAGTATTATACTCTATTCTCAAAAGCACAATATGACATTGATAAAATAATGGAAGTCATGCCCTAACGACATCACTTAATATTTATTATGCTTTATTATAAATAATATAGGTATGCCGTTTTACATGTGTGTTTGCTCTTTGCTGGTCGGTATTTTTTCAATGAACATTTTCTAAATGAAAACAAAATCGTGATACAACAAGTTCTTATTTCCACCTGATTTCTAGACCTTATCTATAAATGTGTATATCGTACACAATCATATATAAATAAATATATATATATATATATATATATATATATATATATATATATATATATATATATATATATATATATATATATATATATATATATATATATATATATATATATATATATATATATATATATATATATATATATATATATATATATATATATATATATATATATATATATATATATATATANTGGTTATATGTAAGTGTTACATGCCCCTAACCTGCCACACGCTAAATAGTGCAATGCTGAGAGCGCTAGGTCACAGTGACTTGTGAAGGCGACACACCCCTCGCACACCGTTAGCCTCTTCTCTTGTGCACAGCTTGTGAGTGGATCGCTGTCCTCTGCAACTCCTACATATCCTCTACCTCTCGAGGGTGGTTATATGTAAGTGTTACATGCCCCTAATCTGCCACACGCTAAATAGTGCAATGCTGAGAGCGCTAGGTCACAGATATTTCTTGTTTACGGAAGCTCTGTAAGGTAACCATACCATTCTTCAAAGGATGTCTCATGCCACCATGGTGGACAATGGGAACAGTCTGATCCCGCAGCTGTGCTGGGAGAAAGGACGATATGGTTGTGGGTATGAGTTACGCGGTGCACCTGTAAGAAGGGCAGTCTTCACGAGTCGTTGACCGGAAAATGACAGGGGGGAGGGGAGGTCGATAACCAAACTACAGGTAGACACCCTGTCCTTCATATGCTCGCCAAAGACAGATAATCTTTCCCCATATTCCTCACCGACTGTAGACACATTTCGTCAGCAACTAGTAAATGCGCGTGTGATGTCATGAGTGTGTACGTACAAGCGCGAGGGTGACTCCTCTGCGCACTCGTGTGTCTTCATGATTAGAATTGAAATACTGAACAAACCAAACTCATTATTAAAGCTTGTTTTTGTTAACCACTGGATGAGTTTGATAATGGGTCAAATGAGTTGAAGGAGGGGATGAAAGGCCTGCCAAAATTCAGTGTAGTTTCCGCTTGAAAGATTAAATTTAACTCATTTCAGCCCATCCAAACAATTTGAATTGTATTATTTACTTTATTAATTTTTAAGTACGAGTATTTAATTATTTCATAATTAAGGGAAACCTTTGAAAAATAAGAGTTAAAATGTAGATATAAAAATTATTAACGGAAACAAGGAGTATACGTTAAAATCAAGCACAGAGTTAATGAAGGAATATATATATATCGTAATTATAATTCGATTTGACATTTTCCAAGGATTTAAATTTAGAATGCAATAAAGATTACTACTACTTTAACGACTGACCAATTCGAACCCACTTGCAGATGTACGGAACTCGAAAGTCTGTNATATAATTTATATACACATATATAGTAAATATAAGTAGAAGGGAATAGAAGATGTAAATAAATTATTGCCGATTAGCGCTAGAAAAGATATACTCATTGGGATTTACTTTTACTTTCTACTGTTCTTGAGGGAAAGAAAAGAGTGTCCTTCAGTGATTGATTTTCAGCTGAATTCGGTGACTAATACTACAATCCGCGGAGACAGAACTCCAAGAGAACACGAATGCAGAACTTCGACGAGGAGGTACCGACTGTAACCGCTAGGTGCAGTCGTTGTAACAAGTAACAGTAAGTTTTTAGTGGAGCCATTAACATTGCTTCGATATGGATTAGTCCGAGGGTTATCGGTTAAATATTTAAAATTGCTCGGAGCTATGTAACGTCCGATCTGCCGAGGTGAAATTCTGATCAATGTCTTTGAATTTCTTATACTCCCAGCTAGATCGGCTCTCAACGTAAATATACTTTGTGTTGGGAACGCTTGCATTCAAACTCTATACGTCAGCCGCGCGTTTCCTTATTTGGTTCATAACTACAAAATAAGACTGACATTTACTGAACTAATTTTAGTATTTGTTATTCAGATTGTGAATATAAACATATTATTAACCACGAGTTGTAAAGGGTATAAAATTGATAAGCCAGAAACTGATAATGACCATATTTTGGGTTAGGCGAACCAGACCCGTCAGTTGCCGCAAATCTTGCACCATCAATTTTAAAGAGATTTAAGATAAGAGGTTAAAATTTTAAAATAGCTTAAACAACCACAGGTAGGTTTTTGCCTATCGAACCCGATAGATAGATATGCATTTGTTTAGGCGATAAACATCTAGGTTATTACGCCCTAACAATTTCGGGAAATGTCTATTCTACAAATTATAAGAAATAATTATACTGTCCTTAACAATTATACTAGTAAATTGTTTAAATTTAATCGAACTCGAACTATTGCCTATTAGAACATTGCTTAAGGGGTTTTTATATGATTTCCAAATAAAAAAAATTTAATTTTGTCAAACCCAAATTATTTACAGGCTATGCCTCCAGTAGGTAACGGTTTAATTTAAATTAAACAAAATAAACAACTTTTGAATAATTTTCACTGTTTTATTATTTTAAGCATGAAGTCTATGCATTTTAAAACGTAAAACATGACATTTTAAGAGGTTTATTATTCTGATTATCTATTTGAATTAACATAGATTATTTTTCAAGAGTATAACCGTTAAAAAACACCAAACACAAAGTTTACGTACAAATTTTGGTATTTTGGTACACTTTCATATTCAACAACCTCTCTTACAAATAAAATATACAAATATTTTATATCCGTTGAGATGCAATGATTAAGCAACGTTATCTAATCTCGTTGTACTTAATCACCAGATAAGTAAGAAATTATGGAACAGGAATTGACGAATCGAACTTATTGAAAAATTAACTTTCTTATATACGCCTATAGTAATAGATAAATTTTTTTGAAACAATCCATCACAGATCGAATAGCATGTGTGTCGTGTAGTGCCGGCTAAGTAGCTACTAAACAATATAGGTTTATACTCGATGAAAACTCAAAATATGATACCATTAGATGATTTTAGTTGGGGTTAGGTCAAGGTAGATCCAAAAATTATTGTATTCTCAAGACATTGTATTACTACAGCCCTGAATATGGCTTACAATGTAAGCTGAAACGTTGGCAGATAATCTTTTTAAAAAATGCACTTTTGATAAATTTGTATTTTTATTTTTTGGATTGGAACTAAAAACTCTCCATTTGAAAATATGATATCTCTCATGGTTGCTATACTTATGATACAAGTCAATATCCTTATAGAAAACTGAACAAATCGAGTGAAAAGTAACTGGCAACATTGACATTATATATCCAGCGACAATCGGTGAGGCTACTCCCCCATGGATTTCTATTGGAGGAAATGAGACGCCATTTCTGGGATAAATTTATTTACCCTCTATCATTATCTAATACATTTTTATATTGCGTATATAAGTTTTATCAAAAGCAATAGTAAATAACGGTGTATAACTTAATTTTTGGCAAGATAGAAAATATAAACTGAAAATTGCAAACAAAATTATCCAACCTTCACAATATTATTCAAGAGTTATTTCACGTGGAAAAAGCATTTATTTATTATCATTCAAAGAAGTATAATTGATAGTACTTATACATTTATTATTTATTATGACAGAGAAATAATAAAGAAGAACTTGATAAATTTTAAGCAATGGATTAAGAAACGATTACATTGTATTATAATTTCTAGAATTCGGGGGAACTGAAGGAGGTTTACGCCTGAGTAGACGTATCTGAGTAGACGCGCTGCAATAGAGATATTATAAACATATAAACATATGCAAATATATGAACATAACGTTAAAGCAATTGTCTTAAACATAAAATAATGCTCTTAATAAAATTCAATTTGTCATTTGTTTAGAAATAAGGATCTTAAGTCTTTAGTTTTTCTTATGCATGAAATAAGTACTTTTAAAACTGTCACATGTTATTATTAGATGTTTTATGTTGGGATTCGGACTGAAAGTCATGGAAAAGGGATCTTAGTGACACGACGTACCCTCTCGCCTTCATGATAGCCCTGAAGATGGCTAACAATGTAACGTCGGCAGATCATTTTTAAAAAATACTTTTTTTTTTTTTTTAATTTGTGGTTTTTTTGGATCTACCTTGACCGCACCCCAACTAAAAACAAAACATATAATAATATCTACTGTCGAGAAAACTCTCCATTCTCAGATGTGGCATTAGCCCAAAAGAGAAGCTAGTCCATTGATAACCTAGCGTACCCTTTGTGAAGGGAAGGCAGGCTCGAACACGCTTTGCCTAGGGCCTGCAAACCCCATCCTGGAGGGGGGGGGGGGCACAAGTCTCTTCTGAAGGATGTCCTCCCCACCACTCACTTCCAGGCGGTGCTCCAGAGGTCAGTTAGTACTTTACAGAAAGATCCCGGAAGGGAATGGTGCTGGGGCAGAGTGCACTCTAGTGTGTGTGTATCTCTTCTCTCTATCTGCAGAGGTGGAGGGGGAAGGGGAACCTGTCCTTGGCAGGGACCCCCCCCCCTTTCCCCTTCCCGCGAAGAGTGAATCATCTGTCCGGCGTCTCCTCATCATCCAGGCCGGTCTGCGTGCCCCCACTCCTCCCTGTGTCAGCACTCCACAATTAGATCTATCGCGTCTACGCGCGCTCTCTCCACTGAAATAGCTCTCAACAGATATATATACTCGGGGACATCATCACTTCTCTTACTTACATTCCTAAACAAACCCCTTCAATATGCCTTTACAGGCAGAGATAATCCTTCTTATATTTACTTTTTCCGATATTAATTTGACGATGAAAAAAAAAATATATACTCAAATAGGACAATGATACAAAAATAACATTTCTTAATACTTTACATTCCCTAATATGTATTTCAACAAAAAACGCGTACTACAAAGAAGACATTTAGGAATGAGACGAGGTAGAATTGAAAAGCCACACGTCGGTCATCGGGAACCAGCTCAAGCAGTCATTACATGTTCTCCTCAGTGTACATACCGATGTGAGAGACCATATGAGTAATCCAAATCCACACTTTACTCTGAACACTTTATTGTAACCAATAAACATGGAATGGGAGGGGCTCTTGTATAATACAAGCTCTGGTAAAGAAAACCTCATACTCGCATATTGTTTGGGGAAAGACCCCATCCCCCTTCCTAACAGAACCAATGTCGTCTACAGAATCCCTTGCTCCAATCCTAATTGCCATGGTTCTTACATTGGGCAAACTAAAAACCCTATTTCCCACACAATTAACAATAAAAAAAATGACATCAATGGAAAATAAAACAAAATCCCGCAACTTTTTCACATTGCTTAATACTTAAACAACATAAACAATCGAATAAACTTAAAAAATATTTGCCTGAAACATAGTCAGAGACACTCTGTATGAAAGAAAGAAAGTCACTATCTGAAAAATAGTGAAACATATAATTAAGATGATTTTGTCCAACGGACTATAGGGGAAGAAGATTTTAGACAATCGCTCATAAGTATTAATAACAATTATGAAACAAAACTGGCAACTGTGGTGATGAAAAATGATTCGCTGTAATTATCTGAACTTATTATCGTATCTTAAAAAGAGTAACAAAACACAGTGCCAAAAGCAAACTAGGAATTTTAGTATTTAAATAACTTTCTTGTGGAAAAATATACGAAAAAAAATTAGAAATCTTAAACCGCTTTCGAAAAATGGGTAGCTATTTTGTTGGAACATCCAATTAATGTGTACGCGAGCGCGGCATACTTGTCTGCGTTTGTGCATGGAACCGCGCTTGACTATATGCATGTTTATCTATGCATGAGAGAGAGAGAGAGAGAGAGAGAAAGGAGGGAGGGAGAGGGAGAGAGAGAGAGTGAGAGGGAGAGAGAGAGAGAGGGGGGGGAGAGAGAGAGAGAGAGAGAGAGAGAGAGAGAGAGAGAGAGAGAGAGAGAGAGAGAGAGAGAGAGAGAGAGAGAGAGAGCCTAAGAGAGGGAGGGGGGGGGAGAGGGAGAGGGAGGGAGAGAGAGAGAGAGAGAGGTTGGGAGAGAGGTAGGGAAGGGGAGAGAGAGAGAGAAAGAGAGAAGTATCCCTGGAACCATAGCCTGACAATTGAACGACAATTTTCAAGGCCTGAACCCACATAGCTCTCACAGTTCCCACATCTATTCACCTTTCATTACGCATGTAGTGATGAGGATTTTAAACTACCCTAGGCAAGGCTGGAAAAAACAATCCATTTAACTCACTGAAGAGTCTAAGAATTGATTATTTTATANGGGAGGGGGAAGGGAGAGAGAGAGACAGATTTTTTTTTAATTTGGCCACTATGACAGCCAAATGGTTTCGACAGAAAAATGAGTTTTCCATTATTAATGAAAACTAACGGCTGGTACTTGGGAGATGAGAGACTGGTATTCATACGTGGGATATCTAGAGAAAGTCAATCTTGCCGGAGGATAGAGACATGACAAGCTGATAAAGACTAGGTTGGGTCAAGGCAGAGCGAGAGCAGTGTACGAGTGAAGATACTGTTCAAGTGGGGCGAGGACCACCGGGGCTTGATTGAGTCGGGGGAAACAGTAGAGGACCCTTTGACTCTGGGACAATGGCCATGCAGTCGGGGAATTGAAACGAATGGGGATATACCGGGACCTAGGCGAGCGACCACTTCTCACCAACATCCAACCACTTCCACTTCCACAACATCCCTTATACAGCTCAACTTATGGGCGCTAGTAGCGTATTAAAACAAATAGAGCAATTTACTAAATACAAAAAATAAAGGGCAGAAAAAAAAAACCATTTTTCACCAAAATATTCATAATATTATATCTTAGATATAACATTTAACTAATACTCAAGGTATAGACCATTGTTATCTACCGCCATTAGCCATCTGCTAGCCAAATTCAGATAACTTTTATGGGACTGGTGTCAAAGAGCTCAAACACTGCAAATTCAACTTCCGCAAAACTATAACAATTTTTCCTTCGAAGAAGATGGACAATGGGTCGAAACAAGTATTAATTCGTTACACATGAGAAGAACACCGAAAATTGAAGGGTAATTTACCATATCGTTACCATCTTTAAAACCAAAAACTTCTTTAATAAAAACTTCTTTATTCCATTGTAATAAAATAAAAACACATAAAATGTGTTATTACAGAGAAGATATCGGAAACCAATTAAATGACCAGGAATTTCTCAAGACGCTTTCTAAGATGATAATAATTAATTATTGAAACTAAAAAAATATTCAACATTTTTTTAAGATCAATAGCCTTTGTAGTAGTAGATCATTGAAGGGCAATCAACTTCTAGGTTATTACGCCCTATAAATACCCTTTAATATGTTTACTATAAATTAGTTAATAAAAGACAGGAATCAGGATTATTTCGACCACTATAACAACCTAAATTAATGGATTTCTTTTTTTTTATTTAAATATTATTATTACATATTTAATAAATTATAAAAAATGAATTATTATAAACTAAAACAATAAATAATATCTCATTCTTTAATTTAGATTTTCCAGGCTATACCTGCTTTTTTAAGAAAGTTTAACAGCCCATCCACTGTAGAGGGGTTGTTCCCAAGGCACTTCGCCATATTTCTTCCAATGCCTTCCCTAGTGAAGTAATTCTGATAGACTGGTCAAACCTCTATGATGTGCTGAATTGTTAGGTGAACAATAGCCTTTGTTTTCAGTAAAATATATAATGTTTCCATTAAAAATTCGGGTTCAGAATCATATTCTGACGTGTAAATTTCATTTTATGAAAAAGCAATGACGGAAGTGATATAAATATATTGATATAGACAAGGGAAGTAGGTAGCATGTTGACCAGACCTGTATGGGAAGGGTGCAATTGGAGGAAGATATCTTCGGATCGGAAAACAGAAGTCGGGTTACTTGGAAATCCGTTTAGAACCTTCTAGGCCTGCTTCGTAACTTCCAAGAAGTTATATAAGTAGCTCGCCAGCGGCCCCCCAAGTCAGTTAATCTCCGTCTGTGGCAGATTGCTTGCCCAGAGCATCGGGCTGGTCGTAGCCTCTGCTGTGGCAGTAACAGTTATAAGTGACAGTGATTTGAATAAGTTATCTTGAGGCTTCTTTGTAAATAAGCACATTTAATTTATTTGTACAAATTAATGAATTCATCAGCTTCAAGTAATTTATAATTTATGTTTATTTATGTATTAGTTAGTAAAGGCAGTAGGTTCTTGTGTTATGTTGTAATTAGTAGATGTAATTATTTTTATAATAAATTAACTTGTATCTCTGAGTTTAAATTATTAGTGACCCATAGCCCATAACAATAAATAGTTCCAAGAGAAATATCAAAAATTAATAACCAATGTTAAGAAGCAAAAAGATTTATAAAAATAAATGTCCACTAGTAAAGAAACAAAAAATATAAAAATTAGAGACAGAGGTGATGTGACTTGACATTCCTATGTAATAAACCTTTTAGTTGTTGATTTTAGGTGTCCTGTGAATGACCTGTTTGACTGTCGGCCTCATTTTTACTGTAGGAAGATTGTTGCACTGTTGTACTTGCCTCCACAGTTTGATGCAAGTAATATTATTAAGTCAGCTAAAAAAGGACGACATCTGATAACTAACTTCTGACAACATATAACAAATAAACAATGGACTTCTGGGGCAGCTGAAGTAGGCTGGGTCCTCCAATGACCAATGGATCACCTTAATGAAGGCACAGTAAAATATTGACTCTACTGATAGCGTCAATGTTTATTCTGCCAATTCAGATAAGAAAGGGAAACACCAGGAAATTCAAAAGGTTGTCAATCTAATGTCTATATCACTCCCTCCTAGTCATGGAGTCACAGAAGTTCACATTCTTCTGGACGGTTCGTTGGTGCCTAGTCCATTAGCCTCCTTCATTGATCTTCTTTTCTGTTGCTAGAGGTTAGCTTGCTCCCTCTTTCTACTGTGATTAGCCCTTCTGTCAGAAGGCGGGATTGATTATTAAGAAGTTTACTCTGACATAATTCAAATGGTCGAGGGAGACCATTATTTCCTAATAGCCAATCCAGAAAGTAGCCTCTCAACTCATAAACAACATAAAACAAGTTTTATTCACATAGAATGAAAAATGGCTTAGGTCAGAAATAATCATTAACGNGGTATATATATATATATAAAAGAGACATTTACAGGGAGTGATTAAAGAGTGCTGTTGAAAAGAGAGAATCGTGTGTCTCTTCTGAGTTTGGGGTGGTCAATTGTCTGAGGGAACATAAGAAACACGAGGTGCTCCCCTAAGAAAAATCTTAAATATGAACAACTGAAGAGAGAATTTATCCGATTGGTGACAAACCTCTGTTGTTTGTACCATGAGTAACCCTTATTGGTTCTCGGTGAACTCCTTCGACGCAGTTCTTTAGTTCTAACTTGAGTCACTTACTTGTACCCCCCCCCCCTTTTTTTTCTTATCGGTATTATTGATCAGGTTAGACAAATGTTACAAGTCAAGAGAGTAATTTGAAAGACGGTAATAACCCTTAAGGTTGAGTAAGAAAGGGCAGGGAATTTAATGAATATAAAATAAATACAAATCAGATTGGCGAGGAATTCGCTTGCCCCATTTCTGCTTCCCTTGCTATTCATTTATACAATTACTGTTAAATGTTCCACTTTCAGACTTTCCTTTTTATTCATTTATACAATTACTGTAGAACAGTCTGCCGTGAGGATTCACGTACGTAACATACAACATTTTAAATTAAGAATTAAATTAATGTGTATTACAATTTTAAAATTTCGAGACGCCATCACTAATTTTTTTTTTACAATACAATTACAAAAGAATAATTATGGGTCACTCCAGCATCCCCACCCGCGGAACAAATTTATTTTTTCTCAGAAAAATAACTGTTATTTAAGAGCCCCTATAAATTAACAAGAAATATCTTTCAAACGTACATACTATATCATAATTAAAAATACAATTACTGTAGCGATTAATATACTAAAGAACATAAATAATTTATTAGTATCTGAAAAATAAGTTATTTTCATCTTAAAACGTAAAGTTCTTAAAAACTGAAATAATAATATTATTTCATTAAGCGTAAAATTATACATAATTGAGATAATTGCAGCTTCATGCGATATTAAATTTTAAAAGACAAAGATGACAATGAATAAGATATTATAATTCCTTTACACCATAATTTATAGATTAAAAAAATTTAAAAAATAAGAATTTCCTCTTTTCAAAATAAACAATGATGTATTTGTAATACATGAGAACTAGTATAAACTATTTTAATAGCTATCGCGCTATAGTCGAAATATTTCAGAATGACAAACAAGACAATTTAACCTAGTTGGATGAGACGGATTCGGCCATATGACTTATACTCAATTCATTCAGATATATGTAGGAGAATCACCGTTCGAAAATGGCGAATGATAGAATTCTTCATAACAAGAATAAAATAAAAACCCTTTTAAATTTTGTAGACTCGCAAAAAAATCCAAATCGTTAGAATAAAACTCAGTATCTGGGACTTGGATTATACCTCATCTTCCTAAAAATTTAAAAATTCCCGATATTGTTGAAAATCAGGCTCTGAGCTGTGGGGGTTACATATATGCTACATTTCAAATTATAAATAAGGAGAAAATATTACATTGAGGGTAATAGCTGAAAAAGTAATTTACTTCAGTAATTATTTCTTTAATGTAACACATTTTGCAAAACTGATATTTTTATTTTTTTAAATTAATAACATTGTAATTTAAATTAGATGTTTTTTTGTTAGGATTCGGTCAAGGTAAATACAAAAAATTCAATTTAAAAATGAGAATTTTTTATTATCTTCCGACGTTTTGGCTTACATGGGACATGGCATCATGATAGCCCTAAGATGGCTCACAATTTAAGCCGAAACGTCGGCAGATAATAAAAAACACATATTTTTTCTACGGTCAAAAACTCTCCTAATAGATATAGCTAATCTTGGAGTTTTAAGTTATAATAAACCTATGATTTACTTTAATTTTACAAAATCGAAATATTACAAGTGAGAATTACCTAAAAGTCAAATATTCTTGAATATATAAAAATGATAAGGAAGAAGCTGAGGAATTAGCTTGGTTACGCAGTTTATGTAAAACGAACTCTTTATAAACATTCTTTATTTCAATAATATCCCATAAGCTTTGGAATTATGTTTAAAATTTCTTGGCATATAATAAGCAGCTATAGAAGATGTGAACCCTATGAATCAATAATTGATTAAATGGTTTACTGCCCCAAGTAAAAATAGAAACCCCTACAAGGTGATATTTTATAGATCAGTAATGGTTGTCAACTTTTCTCAATTCAAGAGAAATGAATCCTTTTCGTGGTCACTATGACTTATAAATACAGATTCATAAATAATGAGATTCTTTATTGATAAAACTAAACTTGGATAATGTTAAACCTGATTCTGTCAAAAGCGTACATCTCAGGTAATCAATAACATCTGGATCATTTTTATCAAACTCAGGTCAATTTAAACATTTCCTCTGAGTCGCACACATAAACATATTTTCCTATATTAATTTAATTCTTCTTAGACCAGTGCGAATACTAGTATTTCTATGAGCATTAGTTATATAATTTAGAGATTTTTTTTTTTTAAATGAAAAACCTTTAAAAAGAAAATCTACTTTCTAAATTATCTGATACCTGTGTGTATTCCAGAATCACACGTTTGTGATTCGGCTTAGAAATTTTTCCTTCGGTAGAATTATTTGGTTTAGAATGATTTCATTAATCATGTATTTTAATATCAATTTCTTCAAGAAATATGCAGACAAAGATAATGTCTGTTCTAGCCGTACAACCGAGGGAAGATACAGTAGTGTTTTCCCCAACCCGAAGATGTAATATAGCACTGATGAAAAAATCAGTCAAAAATGTCATTTTTATTACAACTTAATTTTACCAGAAGAAATAAATCATTTAATGCCCCGACTACTATCATATTCATCTCATTTAAGTTTATTTTATTTTATTTATTCAAGTATTTTATTTATAGCATATTATTTTTTATCTATAACTGCATTCATTAAAATATTTCATAGCAATTCAAAAAAAACTGTTTATTATTACTTTTGAAAAAATATGGT